>JAQFZT010000911.1:0-19104 GCA_034696325.1 Camisiidae sp.
TCGTGTAATACTAAGGAAGTTTTTAATTATATTTTATTAAAGGTAATTTTTTGAAAATTTTTGTTGATATTTTTGTTTGTATTTTATTTTATAAGGAAAATAGTGAAACTTATCTTCTAATTGATTAAATGAAGGAAACTCTATATTTGCAATAGATTTGGAATTACATTTAGAGGAAACTAATAGTGAAGTAAAGCATTACAGATGAATGCAGTGCTTTTGAATTGGAAAAAATCTACATTCTTTTTTGTGTAAAATCGATAGGAGGTATAAATTAGTAACTTTAGGGAAACATGAGATACACAGTCATGTAGGTTTGTAAGGAATTCCACAGCTATTCGTATATTTCGAAACACTAGTTTTGGAAAACGTCTCCATCATTTAAAACTAACATAAGAATGTGTCTCATCTTTAATGAAGATTTTTCTCAATTATATTTTGAGATTGTTTTTATACTTAAGGTCGAAAAGTAACATATCTATATAATACAGAAATACTACTGTATATCTTGTATGATAAAACTGCTATCACTAAATAAATCAAATGCAATAAAGTTATCTCTATTTTCATTCTGAATCATTCAAACACTCAAACTCTTCAGCAAAAGGTTCAGTATATAATGTTGAGCATAGTCTCAAATATTCTATTAAAGGCTTGTTTCCTCAATTTTTTTCCAAAAACTAATTAATTAAATGCAAAACGAATCTAATGGACAATTCAAACTATGAAATGAACTTTTTAAAAATAGCTCAAGAAATAGTGAAACTAAAATATTTCATTCCTAAACTATTTAATCAATTTAATACTAAATTTATCGATTCGATAAAGGTTTCAAGAATCAAGAGCTCAAAAAATATTGAAACCCAAACTTGATATTTGTTTTATTTTCTAAACTTTTAATCTTTTCTGATTAATTAATTATTTCTGAGAATTAATTGGAATAATTTACTGATAAAATAGAAACTACTACTGAGAACAGCATATATTAATACAGTAAAAATGAGTATATTTTGAGTGTTTCGCTATAAATTCATATTCTATTGAGTGTTTTTATGATTGAATTTACGCAACAAATTCTGGAAATCCTTAGTCCAAACAGACAGAGTAATAACTTGTAATATCTTGAGGCTATACAATATCTAATAAGTGAATCTACCACTTATCAGCTCTTCTACATTTCCACTATATTTTGACTGGAAGATGAGTTATGAGTTATTATTACCAATAAATGTTTTCATTGCTGTCAACAGTTGAAGCAGTCGTGAGAAATTGTTAATATTGTGTTTTCTCATCAATACTTCAAATCTTAATCCAAAATTTTCAATTTTCTTTCATCTTAAAAGTCATTCATTTCTTTCTCCAATTAATTTACTCATCATTTCATTTTAGGGTATTTTCAATTCAAATCTTTTTTGTCTTAATTTAATTTTTGTGCGCGATTTTAGAGTAGATATAGAATAATTGTATTGATTAATTACTTTGTTTTTCATAGAATATTCCCAATTTGATTCAGTCTTCTGTTCTTTATTATCCAAATTTGCAACTAAAACCCCTTCATTAGAGGCATTGCAATTCAAAACTTAAGTTAAAGTTTTATAATTTAAGATTAAAAGATTGTGTTTTCTTCAACAGATAAATTCAAATTATTTGTTGTGATAATATATGTAGAATCAGTTTTAAAAATCAATTAATTGAAAAAATATTATATGTATGAAAATTCTTAAATCAATCCATGAAATGATAAATATTTCAAAATCAAGATATGTTTCATTTTATCTGAAATTCTGATATGATTGATATTTGGAATAACAAACTTGACTTGTAATGAAATATATGAAACCTATCTTTTTATAAATGAAATTTTCTGAAATTTGTGATATAATAATATGTTAGTGAATTGTTTTGGACAATAAATGATTTGATAAATGATTTGCAGCTTTGGTACGATTATCAGTTACGTTGGGATCAAGCAGATTATGGTGGAATCGCAGTTCTTAGATTACCGCCCGATAAAGTATGGAAACCAGATATAGTTTTATTCAATAAGTAAGTATTAGTGATATTTTGAAAACTGATCCAAAGAATAATTAATGAAAATAAAATAAATGGTGAAACTTATATAAAATAAAGTGCTGATGGAAATTATGAGGTTCGATATAAATCAAATGTACTGATATATCCGACCGGATTGATAATGTGGGTGCCGCCAGCCATATACCAAAGTTCATGTCAAATTGATGTGACGTATTTTCCATTTGATCAACAAAAATGCGTAATGAAATTCGGTTCGTGGACTTTCAACGGAGATCAAGTGTCCTTAAAACTCTATGCTGACAATTATTGGGTTGACTTGTCTGATTATTGGAAAAGTGGTACCTGGGATATAGTGGAAGTGCCCGCCTTTCTCAATGTTTACAACAACTCTAAGTACGGAAAGCCTACTGAGACTGATATATCATTTTACATAACAATCCGACGTAAGACACTATTTTACACGGTAAACTTGATCTTACCGACTGTGCTCATCTCATTCCTATGTATTTTGGTTTTCTATTTGCCAGCAGAAGCGGGTCAGTAACTGCTATAGGATTGAATGATTTAATTGATTATAATGTGGTATTTGTGTTGACAGGCGAGAAAGTAACTCTAGGCATATCCATTTTGCTATCATTGGTTGTGTTTCTTCTGCTTGTTTCCAAAATATTGCCGCCGACATCATTAGTGCTTCCCTTAATTGCTAAATACTTATTGTTTACATTTCTCATGAACTGTGTATCAATACTGGTGACAGTGATAATAATCAATTGGAACTTTCGCGGGCCTCGAACTCACAAAATGCCGAACTGGATTCGAGTGGTTTTTCTAAAATATCTTCCAGTGTTGCTCTTTATGAAAAGGCCAAAGAAGACTCGATTAAGATGGATGATGGATATGCCTGGACTTCATTATCAACATTTTCATCCATCGTATCATCAACAACAAGGAGGTTCTCCTGATATAAAACAGTGTAATGTTAAGAGTAAAGTAGAGTTTATGGAATTAGCAGATATTGGTGGACAACACCCTCATGGACATCATCCAAACTGTACAATAGCCGCCCAACAGCCACAACGCAAAGCATCACTGGATAGAGATAGAGATGCGTTACGAGACAACGAAAGCATTGACATGTTATTTTTGACACCTGAGGCGTACAGAGCAGCTGAAGCTATTGAGTTCATTGCAGAACACTTGAGAAGTGAAGACGAATATATTCAAGTATGAACTTATACTCTAACTTATTATTATTGCTTTAGTTATACAGAACTACTGAAGTAACACCACTACTAACTTTAGTAGTTATCCTATACTATGCTATGAATAAAGTACACAATACTCACACCATTTTATTATGCAGTTTCCAATTTATCACTGAATTAAATCTCTTAATTATCTCTTTTATTGTTTGTTCTCTTATTTGCATTTGCATTCAATACATAAATTTTATTTTATTTTATAATTTATGATAATTAAAATAGTTATTGAAAAGAGTGTTTAAATTGAATCGGAATACTCTGTGAAACTAGATATGTGTTACGAATACTGAACAGTTGAGTTTCATTCAATTAAAATCCTATATTCCGCTCATTCAAATGCTACTAAAGTTATCTTTCGATAATTCGTTCAACTTTTTAAGAATTGAAAATTGAATTCACAGACTCACAGACTGACTGACTGTTAAAAAATTATATTAAATGACTTTCGATGTCAGTCACACTTGAAAATGTCTAAACCCTTTTTAATTTTGATTATGAAATATTTATTTTCGTTGGATGAAAATGATGATTAGTTGAATTCGTGTAAACATAGTTTGAGTTCAATTAAGTGACAAATGCTGCTGATTCTTCTCAATTCAGTTTCAAGGAGTTATACTGAAATTCCATTTGACTGGAACTAAGTTTAAGTGCATTATGTGAACATATCTCTATTAACTTTGGTAAATACAACTGCAAAAACTTTTTTCTCGGAGTTATAACTTTATGTTCGTTATGGATGAATGCGGGTATCAGAGTATCGATTGCTTGTGTCGTTAACGTTCAGACATATAAATAATATGACCGAATAGTAAGTTAGTGTAGAGCAGAGTCTGTATGTACTGAATGGTACAGTGGTGTGCATTAAGAATTAGGCAAAGAGAAGAGGGTCAGAAAAGAATTGTATTCTATGGTCCTTTGAGAGATGCTGTTCATGTCACGCCGCTTTGTTTCATTTCGCTTCTATCCAACACTCTTTTCATATATATCTCATATAATCCCCAAATAAGACAATTTTGTTTTTTTCTTATTCGATTACGGCGTTGACAAAACATGTTAAGCATCTGTTACGTATATATATATTCGTAAATGCATTGAAAATAGTTGTCTGGTCGGCTTCTTTTGATATACATAATGTGCATCATGTTTATAAATTAAAACAAAAAATAATCTCATATTCAATTTCCTGCTTCTACACTCCAGTCCTGCAACTCCAGTATGTGTTCGACAATTGCATAATATCCTAATACTTATTAATGAAGAACTACATGTGCAATACATTAATTCTTGTAGAATAACCAACGATACAGTTATGTCTTATAAGTGAGAGACAGACATGAATGAGTGACTAACTAACGATCGTAAGCAAAGTTACAAGAGATTACAAGAAGTTGCCTCCTATTGACGCCATCACTGGTCTCTCAATGCTGTAATAATTACTATATATTATTGTTGAATTGGACATTTTGAGTTTTGTAAACCATTGTAATGGATTCGTAAAAAAGATTTTATAGTATAATTTATACGATATTACTTTATTTTAAGGGCTTTATCGCCACAAAGACGTTATTGCGTTGATTCTATTAGCCGAATGTGTTGTATTAAATAACACTTATATCATCATAAAGTATCAATCGATCATTTAAGTTCAACCTCACGTTCTATAGCTTCGAATAATTGTATGGCTTAAGGCAATAAAATTAAGAATACAATTCATTCAAATTACAAAATAAGTTCAAAATATATCTCTTCCAGAATGTAAATAATACTAAAATCTAAAAATTCAAATTAGAGCTAAACTTGTAGACTATAAACCAGAAACTGTTACTTTAGATGACTTTCACAACAAACTATCATTGAATGTGAGACCTCGAGGATATTGAATTAATTAGCTTTCGAAGTTTGCAATTCGCTTAAACATATCTAAAATCACAACCATTCACAATATATATGGCAATAAATATATATATATATATTTCCTCTTTCATTGTTAATAATGACTATTCTAGTGGAATATTAAAAAGTTTTGGCAATATTTTAAAGGAAATCTGTTCAGACAAAAATACAAGTTGTGAATAATGGTTTGCTATCAATTTCAAAAGCAGAATGGGGTCCAAAGCTGAAAAATTGGAATCTTCGCTGTTTAGCAAAAGAATTCTTTCTTGTATGAACTGAATAAGAATATTAGACACAGCATGAGTTAACCCAAATCAAAATTCGAAGTGAAATTTTTAAATCTAATTCTGAGTAGAAATCACATGAAATAATGAAAAAGCCCGCAGTTATTGAGTTTTGAATAAACGATTATTTGACTGCACTTGATATTTGACTTGTGAGCTCTGGTGTCTTAATGAACTGAATTGTAGAAACACCACAACACCACAGGCATACGTCATTTGAGCGGATTCTCCAATTGTGTTACTTCTATTATGGTTTAGTTCCTTTTTAAAGTTTAAAAATCATTTATTTGAACAAAAATACAGTTAACATATATTATTGACATATTGTGTCACATGAACATGTCTAAGTATGTGTAAAGAGTAAGCTGTGATTACAAGGGTTTATAAATTAAATCAAGATCACTAGAACTCAAACTCCGAGCAATAATCTTCTGATTGAGAATTTTATCTAAAATCTTATGGTTTCGGCGCTAAATATCGTACGAATCCATTCCATTCCTAAAATTATTAATATAATAATCTTATTAAAAATAGTTTTTATCATGATTTTAGTAATAATATTAAACTTAAAACAAAGTAATTATGTTTTATAAGTGCTTTATTTTGATGATTTTTGGTGGAGAGACAAATTGGGAACCTACTTAAGTACTTCATTTACAGAATACCTTTCCATTATCTCTGTTTTAAATATAATGTTTATAAAATGGTGCCGAAAATTATTGTGATTAATCGATAAAGTCTCAAAAGGTGTCGACTTGATGTCTTAATTTAGTGGTGAAACTGTTCAATTATGTCTCATTCAAATACCAGTGACACTAATGATTCATATAAGTTAGTAATGGTTAGTGTGGGTCTCGTCAATAGTTTAACAAAAAAAGCTGACTCGCGAGCACAAAACCTGGTTTTCTTACAAGCATTAAATTGAAGCATGCGTTCAATAGTTGTGTTATATTTCTGAGCAAATGCTTAAGTGAAAAGTTTTCATTGTATTCTTTAATAGTATAGTGAGTTTACTTTATTTCATTGTATTATTACATGACTTCAATACTATATCATAACTGGAACTGAGCTCATGAACTATCATTCATTCAAAATTTACAATTCAAATACTAATAAAGCGGTTCTCATGTTGTCAATGAAACCCTACAAAATTCTTTTGATTTTGTCATTTATGGGTTAAGCCATTTTTGGGCCCCAAAATGACTAAAAATTTCAGATGAAAAATTCAATTCTTGGTTGAATTAACTCAAAGTTTGACAAGAATTGATTGCACATAAGATGACATAAACTTGTTTAGTAATTATAACTTAAACTAAAAGCAAGTGAAGCACTTCTTCATTTGATAAAATAATGAAGTTATTTAACAAAATGAGGCTCAAAGCTAGCAAATAACATATCAAATATTCATAATTATGATAATGTTAGCAATTTTTTCATCAAGAAAATAATTTCGTGACATTTAATGTTATAATTAATTACATTTTAAAAGATAAATTCATAATTAAAGTTTTCCTCTTTATATTCATTTTTCGTCAGAATTTCCGGTTTATTAAACTTAAGAGCACAACAACTGAAGTTATTATCTAACCATTTAATTGAACCACTTTTAAAGGAATGAATGCTATCTTTTTATTATAGTTGAAAACAATTCTTTTTATGGCTCATTATTCAAAGTGTCCTTTTCAGTGAGACTTTTCTTTGTAATATTTCTATATTGTAATACAATCGTCAATATGTTATTCATGTTTTAAAGGTTTCTCGAGTTATGCTTTAGGTATTGATTAATAAATTTAATATAATTTAATTTTTTGATAAAATAATAGCAGTTTCTATTTATGAACTTAATCTTAATGAATGTTTATTGATAATAATGAAGACTTTGAAAAAAGAAATGTGTTAAGAGTATTGAATTGACTTCTTCTGCGGCGGTCACTACTACTTAATCGACTGAAGAGAATAAAGGAATTCTCATTCCGACAGAATCGTACGCATAAAAGAAACGCTATTTAACGAACTTATATGAGGAAACTTTATTTACATAGTCTTTATTGTAATGGAATTTAATGTTTATATAAACTTTCCAATATGTAAAACAAAATCAATGAAATACCGCTCCAAAAATTCATTTTTTAATCAAAATAAAACTAGAATCAAGATTTTCTCATCATTAGAACGAATGTAAACTTTAATTTGAAAAATATGCACATTTATGGATATGAGTTCTCAAAGATCTAGCAATTAAAAAGTGTTTCAAGTATTCAAAAGATTATTTAATACTCAAATAGATATGAATAAAAAGAATAATGTAGTCGTCGTTTTTATAATTTTTCGTACAAAAGAGGATTTCAATTTTTAAGCCTTCGATCACTTGAACTCAATGAATGAAATTTATGATTTTAAACATAATTAATATCTTATAATTTTAAATCATTACGTTATGCATTCAAATTATGCTATTTTCTATGAATAA
This sequence comes from Camisiidae sp., assembly GCA_034696325.1. NCBI lineage: Eukaryota > Metazoa > Arthropoda > Arachnida > Sarcoptiformes > Camisiidae > Camisiidae sp. The sequence continues at coordinate 7,944 of JAQFZT010000911.1, forward strand.
ATTCATTACATTATTTCGATTGTTTTAATCCATAGAGTATTAAAATGATTAAAAATTGTTGTAAACACAAAATTATATTTAAGCTCAGATTTGAAACCTAATTAAAAATATGAGATCAGATAGCAATTGCACTTTGAATTATGTGCACAATTTTTATATTAAAATCTCTTAAATTCTAACTATTAAAGACTGATTTTGATTGCTTTATTTAATCTTTTTTTCGGGATTACTATTACTATTACTATTACTATTACTATTACTATTACTATTACTATTACTATTACTATTACTATTACTATTACCACTATTACTATTATTAGCAATAAATACTAGGCTCTCTGACACACACAGAATTTTTAGTAAATAATTTGAATGATTAGTATATAAATTAGAAATAAATTGATGAGATTTTGATATTTTTTGATATAACCTATTTGAACGAAATTTTAGATTCGTGAAGACTGGAAATATGTAGCGATGGTTATCGATAGACTGCAATTATATATATTTTTTGGTGTGACAGCATTTGGCACTATAGCAATTCTATTGGATGCGCCGCATATATTCCAACCTGTCGATCAGGACCAAGTGATTGATATGCATCGCGGAAAAGCATAAGATTCAGCATCTATTTCAACAAATTCTCACATTAGCAATACTATTAGCGCTACTTTCAAAAGTGGAGTTCATTTTAAATGAAGGGAAGAATACCTGTCATGAATACTTAATTTGCTCACAATATTGCATAAAACAATGTTTAGGCGAAATTCAAAACTTTAGGTGCAATTACTTACAAGTTATTGTTTATTATACTTTTTAATATAAAAGCCTTTTAACTCATCTTTATTGCGGGTAAATATTAAAAAAAATATCTGAAAATCTCTAATTTTATAAGAAGAAAATCTTTGAAACGCAGAAAATTCCAAATTTCAGCTTTAACTTGAATTCTTCAAACATTTTAATCAATTATCGTTTTCGAATAATCACATGACCTTTTTATTACCATTGAATGAATGCTTTTAAAAATTAAAATCATAAGATCCACAATAGGAGAGAATTAAGTTAAAGTGACGATAAAATTGATTGATTCGCTCATTTTAACTTTGATTCCATTATAAGCACAGAAACAGTTGAAAAATTAAATTGTTATTGAATTGGAAATGATTAAGAATCTGTTGACCTGTTGGCAACTTTGAATTTTTCAGAAAACCGGTGCCTCTTATCATATGCTGAGGAATGAAATTCTATCGTTTGATAAATAATGATTATTGCATCCAAAATGTAGTTAATTATTGCTAGCTATGAAAATTCAAATCATGCATTAAAGTCAGTCTTTATTTTGACCATCAAATAGTCTGAGATTAAACTTTGAAGAATTTCTGTTTTATTTAAATAGGGATTTTCATTGGAATGTGATTACAAGTGAAACGCGTGATTATTTGAATTTTTAACATTTTCAGAGTGTGCTCAATTAATGGAGATTATTTAGTGTCTTCAAGAGATAAAACCGGTTCTCTGAATCCACAAAGAATGGGCTCTGTATTGTTACACATGACTTACTATAAAATAACTTATGATACTTTTAATTCAACCCATTTTCAGGTAAGTGAGCGCGAACACAACAATACACTGTCGATTCAATTTAATATCCAAACACTGTTACAACAGGTTCTTCGTTCAATTTCATTTTCTCTTATTTTCTTCACAGCACAATTTCAAACAAAAATTCAGTTAAACATAATATTTTGTTTTTAAATTTGATTATTTCAAACCCGCAAAAATACATCAAAGACTTCAATGTTTAAAAGAATTTATATTTCAAATGTTCTTCTAGTATAAAAATCAGTCAAGTCTTGCGTTCATTCAGTGTTTTCATCATTATTGAAGTTTTGGTCTCAATCTAACAATCAATTGAATAAATTGAATTTTAAACCATTGAAATTAAGGTTAAATTTGAATTTACTGTGATTTCTAAATGAAGATTTTTATATAAAGAAAAATCAATCGCATAATATGAAGACCTTATGAAAATAAACTGCTAAAATTTTGCTATATATATAACTAAAATAATCTCAATGATGATGATATTGTGAAAACCGCATCAAAGTTAAATGTGTTATCACTTTAGCTTAAAAACCCATTATTAAGTGGAGAAATTCAATTTTTATGAGTCATTATAGGCATCAGGAATAAAAACAATTATTTAAGATGTGAGTTAACAATTCTTTGTTTCAAAACAGCCAAATCATACATTTCTGCTCAGTTTTAATAACAATTTACTTGAAATTGAATTAGTTTGAAGTTTTAAAATATTTATTGTGAAATAAAGTCAACAATCAAAATATCTGTATTGAAATTGAGATACAGTTATTGCTTTATACAAATACTTATAAAAGCTGAACTCAACCCAATTTACATGTTATCATTATATCATAACATATCTGTTTGTCACATAATAGAGCAGATATTGGATAATAATTCAATATTTTTGAAATGATAACTTTTAAACATTTATTGAAATGTTCAAATAGTTAGGAATATTTTAAATGCTATTCTGGATATTTTTACACAAAAACTAAAATACTATTGACTATTCCTTTGAATTGAATCGTATTTGAGTTTTGCGCTCACATTCAGCTCTAAAATGCCAAATATTGATTCACTATTACAAAGTTAAATATACAGTCAGTTGAAGAAAGGATTTTAGAAAATTCAATTTCAAAAACAAAGACTATTCACGTCGTTAATGAAGGCTCTTCTACACGAGCTAACAGAGTAAGGTTTAATAAACACAAAATCCTCATTTCTATTTCAATAGTGCGATTGGGATTCAAGTTTCATATTTTTTGTCAAATACTATCGTAATTATTAGTTATTGTCTTCAAAAGAGCAAATATTTCAAGCCATTATATGAAATGTGATACATAAACCTCAGAAATTTTTAGTTGACAGCCATGTAATTCCCATTTATTTGTCTCTCAGATAATTTGAGTTGTATTTTCCTCTATAATGACTGAATTTCTTAGCTCTTAGATTACGAATCTTTTGACTTAAGAACTACTTGTGTATCACAAAAATTGAAATCGACTCTTAAAATGGGTTTATTACTCTCAAACATAATAGTTTGTAATTAATATGTGAAAAAATGTCAATTTATTTGTGAGTTTGTATAAAATTTGAAAAACAAAAAAGAAATTCGTGAAATTTTGCTGATAGGTGTCTAAAATGAAAAATTATGTCAATTATAAGAAAGAAATACAGAAAATACAACAATAAATTATACAATAAATATTGTGTGCTCAACATTTTTAAAAAATGTGAATTCCTTATAATTCATTGCCATTTATGATTTGTATCGCTAAAGACACTGATCAGTGGTCACATTAGTCACAACATTTGTCATTTACTCGTAAGCATAATAACAATATCATTGTAGATATTAAATCATTGACATTAGAAGTTTTTCTTGATTTTTAAAAAAATACAAGTAATATAATGTACATAAAATTTGAACTTATTTCGAAAGCAATCTAGAGATCAAATTCACATTAAGATAAGAAATCAGTTTAGTTGCACACAATTGTTAACTTACTGTTACTGTTAAAATAGCATTAAATGATGGAAAAAATCAAATTGTAATGATTTTCATTTCTAGGAATGTATCCTTCATTTGTTATAAATAATAAATGATGTGTTTGACAGTTTTAAATATAATAAAGTAAGTTTTCCATCCTATAAACATCGATTCCATCTTTGGGAGAGAACTGTTCTCACTTCTGTTGCCATATTTCTAATTTACTATTTGTATTGAAGGCCCAAATTTGTAGGACATAACTAATGGTATCATATTCTTAAGGATATTTAAGACTTTATTTCTAGAGAAATATTTTGATCCTATAATATATTTCTTAAATTAATACTTTTCTATTTCGATTGCTATGAGAAACTCTAATAAATCATAGAGAGTGTTTCACATAGTATACAGCATATGGTGTACTACATATATATTTAAAATTATATATATATATATATATTACGTATAAGTTAATATTCTTTGCTCTCACATAAAACATCCTCAAATATATCCTTATAATCTGTTAAATGTAAGGTTACATTGAATTGAAATATGATACATGAGATTGAAGTTCTTGCAGTCGTAGTCGTAAATTCGAGCAATAGGTATGCATCTAAAAGGTAAGTGTTATCTAATACTTTGCTGCAGTCAAGTTGTATGGCTCTGAAAATATAGAGAACAAAGCATAAGGAGTTGAGAACATCATAAACTTATTGACGTTTGTGCTCTCTATAACAGTAGCGTCTCATGTGGCCTATGGTATAGAGCTTTCTTCAAATTAAATCTCTTCTCAGTAGTGAATGATTGTTTTGGATCAAACTTAGTGTAAACTTGAAATTCTCTCCTTTCCTATCATATTAGAAAACAATTCACACAAACTCCACATATTAATAATTCATCAAAAATGAAGGCAGAAAAATCAAAATCAAAATTTTTGGCACAAATCAAACGCAATAGTAGTCAAAGCAAACTAACTCGTAAGTCACAGTTGGCATTCTGTACTTTCACGTATTGAAAATTTTTTCATAAGTAAATAACTTCAGTGCTGTCGCAGGTCCTTAAGAGTATTTCTCTAGATAAAAACCTAAATTGATAAATAGAAAGTAATAGAAAGCGGAACAATACTATAAAATTGTATAAGTAATCTGTGCAAACACTGATTTCAATTCTCTATTGGAGATACAAATCAATCAGAAAACAATTCTATTAAGTTATGATAGGAAAAAGTTTCATATCAATTATGTTCATTTGATTATTTTATTCAAAACTCTACAAATCAATAAAAACAAGACTCACTATAAGAACTAGTGGTCGAATACTTATTGAGTTATGAATTTAAATCATGCAAATTATGCTTTTAAAGATTCTGTTCAACCATTTCTTCATTGTAAAAAAGCTATTGAAAAATTATCAATTTTAATATTATTGGAATTTCAATTTCAATTTCAATTTCAATTTCAATTGAAAATTGCAATAATAGCAAAATTTTCTATACAGTAGTAAAAAATGGAGTCTCACTTCAATAGTGAAACTTAATATTATGAAAATATTTGAAATGTGGCCATAGTATTAAAATTAAGTCTCATTTCAATATGAGTCCGTCTGTGTGAGCACATTATTGTTGACATGTTTCAAGTTTCAAGTTTCCTATTTTGCAATATCGAAGAACCAGGAAGAATGCTTTACAAGTTTGTGTGTTATTGTGTTCAATGTTATGACGAGAGAATAAATCATTTTCTATAATCAAAAAGTTCAAACTTTTCTTGACAATTGTTTCCAAACGAGCCATTGAAAGTTTTCACTTAAAAAAATTCTTTTCACTTATAAATTGAAAAAGAGCTATATTTTTAATTTTTAAACAAGAACAATGAAATTGAAAATTAAATTTTTCAAAGTATTCTGTTTCAATGTTCAATCATTTTAATGGATCTGTGCTATCAATAATATGACAATTTTGAAACTCTCAGAAAATTTGATATTTTCTAACAATTAAATTTCATATAAAGTTAGATAAAAATTCTGTGACTTTCATATAAATAATTTTAATTCACTTACTAAACAATGGTATACAGTACAAAGTCTGGCCGATTTTTGGTAATTCTTCGGCCAAACTCTAACAAAAATGAGAGATTAAAACTTTTTTACCAGCATTGATACAAATTTTATCACTAAAAATACAGATATAATCCAATTTTATTCCATAAACTTTTATTTTTTTGTTTCAAATTTTTGAATCTACAGTAATTATTATCGATATATATATACATATATATATATACAGGGTTGTTCATAGCCTTTTGCCGGTAGGTTGGGGAACAAACGGCTAAAGATAAAAATTTTTCGTAAATTTTATTTGAAAAAGCATTAAAAACGGAACTGATTTGTATAATTTAAAACTTAGTGTGACTACCATTCGTATTTTGTACAGCTTCAAGTCTTTCTGGGTAGGAGAGGAGGAGAGATTCAAACAATTCAGTCTCATTTTCGAGTGATTTCAAGACATCAATTACATGATTTTTCAAAGTTTCACAAGAAATTCTCCATCCATTTTAAATTATACCAATCAGTTCCGTTTTTTTTATACTTTTTCAAATAAAATTTACGAGAAATTTGTATCTATAGCCGTTTTTGCCACAACCTACCGGCAAAAGGTTATGAACAACCCTGTATGTGATTCCAATTTGTCAATCAATTTGTGAGTCACATCTTCGCCATCGTATTAATTCATGTAATTTTAGAATAGTTGACACGGCATTTAACGACTTCTGTCAGTTTAATTGGTTCTTCTGATTCTATTTCATCGGAATCTTTCTTTAGTCTTCGATTTCATGAAGAATTTTTTAATTTAAAAACTTTTTAGATCCAAAACTCGTTTCTTCAGATGTTGCGATTCCATTACTTACAGTTTGGGCATCAATAGAGCATATTTATTAAAATATATACTTTATTGCAATACATCTTAAAGTTTTTACAATACACTCGAATTTTGATGTGTATTGAACCTTACATTATATGAAAGCGACCGGAGAAGACTAGCCTCTGTATAAGCATATATGATAATAAAAAGTGGAAAACTGACTGTTTTGCGAAAGCTCTTTTTTGGACTTTTTATGTCTATTATATAAAGAGAGGCTAGTCTTCTCCGGCCGCTTTCATATACTTTCATATATAACACGTTTTTTCATATCCCTGCCTCTACTACGAAAAGTTTTATGTCTTATCAGTTGATTGAACTGATTGTTATTTAAGATCTTTTGGAAACTTTTAACTTTCTCAATGAAACTTATTTTACAATCTCTACTACCAATAAAATTTGTTACACACAAAAGTATATAATATATCGGATTTAGTAAAAATTCAAGTGTACAAAGCTATATAAAAAGCTGTCTTACACTGAAATATATATTTTATTTTAGCGAAATAATCCCGATTGATTGGCCGGTAAATGTAAAACATAATCTGAAAAGTTGGCGTTATCGATATCTAGACTTTCTGTCAATTCACCCAAAAAGACATTTTGATTGGATTGGGTAAAAATTTTATACAACTATTGCATTGAAAGTTTACAGTTCTTAATATATAATTTGCTAATAACCGGGTAGTGCTAATGCTATGCGTCAATTGAAAATAGCTTCTATTGAGCGGATCTGGCCATAAACGAGTAGCCATTATCCTAACTTTAACAGCCTATTGAATCGATTGGTGCTCAGTAAAGCAGTTGGGAATACCCTGGCCAGGCTCTCATATAAAAACTTTCAACTGCAAGTGCAAAATGAATGGCAATACCATTATAAACGCTATAAGATTCCTAAAATCAAACAAATTTGGGATTAAATCAAGTTAAGGGATGTTATGTTAAGTAAGGTTTAGGTGATTGACGAGTGATAGCGCGATGTGGTCATAATTCAGTTTTATAAACCTTGTTCCACATCCGTGTACTGTTACTGTAAATTGTCTACATTTTTATATACACCAATTCAATAGCATTAAAGACTTGGTTAATCAAATTTCAAAAAAGATTTTCAAAAAACATTCTATTATTTCTCAGTGCCAACACTCTAATCATAAGTGGGTCTTATTTTTAATTATAATTAGTGGGTATTTTCGAGAAATGAGAATCTCAGCTCTCCAAAAATTAATAGCTTCTAGACTCGAGTCTCGGCTATTTCTCGAGTTTTCAAAAACATTAAACAAAAGCATTTAATTGTTGGGCTCTAAATGTTTTGTTACATTTAACTTGAAAGACAATAAGTGTTTGCGATGTTTATTGACTAAATGGTTTGAAAATTTGAAACTCACTTGGAATTAATATTTTTTGAACATTTTGTTTACAAAATTTATAGAAACCAATTTCAAGATTCGAAAGAGCCTCGAGGTTCTACTCAATCGAGACTCGACAAGAAAATTTTCGCTCGAGTTGCAATACTCAGCACTAATGATAATAATATAATATTTAAACTGAATCTTTTTTTGAACTAGTGGTCAATTTTGTATTACAGTTTCTCTTTGCGAAACGGATCTAACCTAACCTAACCTAACATTTGGTGTACTTCGTACAAATGTAAAAGTTTTTCTGAGTACTGTTACTTATTCGATATTTATTCATCAAGTTTTGCATCATTCATAAATAAATTAATAGAAATTTTTAAGAATTTTTTAACGATACATTTGATTACTAATCAAACATTTTGTTTAAAAGTATTGAAAATAATTCATAAACAATCAAATAATTTTCATGTCATTAGGTTTTGAAAAAATAACCTTAACTAACGTTAAGGGATATATAAAACGTTGTTTTCTCAAAAGTAATGACATATACTTTAAGAAAAGTTAAAACTTAGGTTAGGTTAGGTCTGAATAGGTCCGTTTTCGCAATGAGAAGCAGTACTCTTGAAGCTCATGTATTATATTATAGTTATTGAACTATAAATTTATATGAAGAGAAACCTGCTAATTATGCTTTTGATAACTTTTGCAACAATTGAACACCTGAATAGTATTGAATTGTGAACTTATGATATTAAAATTTGTTGGCAATTCTCATCTTAGTTTGTATAGAAGCTTTTCGAAGACTACGGACAGAAAGTAAGAATCTATTAACTCGTCTTTTTTGGACTTCTTGTTGAAAATTGAGTTAATTTGATTTAGTGGTGAAAATTTTCAATAATTCTTTTAACTATTCATCAAAATTACGAAATAAAAGAATTGATTACTAAAGAAATGCACTGTAGTAACCGAATAGAAATAGTTTAGCATTAATAACATAGCATTCTAGCCAATAGTTTATATAATCGCTTGCGTCGCAAAAGTTTAAAATAGAGAATATATTGCTTTACTCTGTAGTAGAATTTATTGGATATTTAGGGTTATGTAAGCTATTCGAAGAAATGTGATGTTGGCAAGAAAGGGAATTTTCAGCACAAAACGAGTTGAGATCTCTGAATGGAGTCATAGCAACAGTGACTGGAAGCAAGAGCAACATCTCGTAACTATGCACTCATGCACTCCTTTTCTATAAGATGAAAGAATAGGAGCGCAAAAGCGAGGGACAAACGAATAAAGTAAATGAAGGCAACATTGCGGCATACAGTACAGCGCCGATGACTACAACATCTCTACTCTATAAGCTATGCTAAGATCACGCACTCAAATAAGTTTAACATTTAAAAATTGTTCTCAAATGTTTGTGCTTTCATTCTCATCACTGGCATTATATTATTCAAAAATTTTGCTGACATTAACATTATTGGTCACAATAGATCAATGGTGTTCTGCACTTCCAGCTGCAAAACGTCTTCACGACGACCTTTTGTCTGACTGTAAGTTTGCGTATCATAAACAAAAACTTTTATTGATCTCTTTAACTGATTCCAGATAACAGACTGATTCGCCCCTCAAAGAATCATTCGTTTAAACTCACTGTTAACTTAGGGCTCAAGTTATCGCAACTCATTGATATTGTGAGTCAATTCATTGCAATTCAATTATATAAATATCAAATTAACTACTCTTTCATATCGTTAATTACTGTTCAAATCTATCATCGCAAAAATTTTATCCAAAAGTCTCAATGTGTTCATCAATTATGTATTACGACAACTACTTATGAAATTTAATTTTGAGTTTTTTCGAAACTACAGATCGTATTAAATAAAAAGTTGTACATTAAGCACATCTCAACTGAATTTTGTGATGTCACACAAGTTAATGAAAATGAAATCGAATCATTTTGCATAAAACATAATAGAAAAGGAGTATATTTTGTACATTATTTGCTATTAAAGCTGAATTTTAAGCACTGAAACATGCACTAGAATTGAATTAATTATTCAATTAAGTTAATTGTATTAAATATGCAAAAGAGTGACTACATCTTTATCACTACCAAATTATGGTCTCATATAAATTCTATCTTTCAATATAATACTGTTAGCTCTAGACTTGAATGTCTGAATTCATGAAAGAAATACTTGACTCAAATAATGAAAAATGAGCTTTTGGTCGAAACTCAATTTCTGATATCACAAAGTACTCTGTACTGCAAATACCTTCATATTTAGACTGTCGTGTCAATGAAAATGCTTCACAATTTATTCTCTTTCATTCTCGAGTTTTAAATTGAAAATCTTATACAAGAGCTTAATATTGAAATCTAGACTTATATCAATTTTTATTTGTTGGTTAGTTTGCCATTATTTTTCAGACACAACATTCGAATTGATTTTACTTAAGAGAAATCTTTTGAAGTTCATTCAAAAGTAAAGTCTTTTGAGCTTCCACTTTGAGATTCTTTTAGATTTTTAAAAATAAAATGAAGTTAAACATAATTTGTGGAATCTCTTGAACTCTCTATAAATAATGAATTAGACAAAAAAATTCACATATATTTTGATATCTTTTCAGAACCTTAAACAACAAGTTATGACAACTAACTTGTGGCTGGAACAGGTAATTTTTCAACTTATACTTTAAATATTAAGCATAAAATACCCCTCAGAAATTATCATAATCTGAAAAGTTTCAAATTCACTCAAGTAAAAAATTATTTAAAAACATATTTAGTGAAATATTATTTAAAAATGTCATATTTGGTCAATAAAGCCAACGTTTGAAGAATTTCAATCGAGGGAACTATAAATATTCATAATTTATATTTTATAGCTTGAATCCTCGCATGAAATTTCATATTTGATTCATTTAGATATTTGTATTCATTTTACAAGGAATGCAACATGAATTCATAAATCGATTGAAACTTGTAAATGCCTATACAGTAAGCTTGCATTCAGGATCTCATGCAATCGATTTCGGGACAGCAGAAAAAAAATCCTAAAACCCCCTTTAGCTTATGGTTCTCTGATTGCAAGCTTATGCAGTTGATTAATATTTTTCATGCTTCCAATTGAAATGTGTGATTCAATTTGATTTTTTGGAATATAAGTATAATTAAGAATGAAATGTTGAGAAACATCTTCAAAATGTGACCCTCAATTACAACAATCTAAACTTGATTGAGTATATAATGACTGCCAATCAATTTCTTATTATTTTCCAAGTTTTGGGGAAGTATTATATAAATTGCTTACA
>JAQFZT010000912.1:0-19078 GCA_034696325.1 Camisiidae sp.
AATTTTAAGAATACTCTTCAATATCACTTAATAATTGTGTAAATTATTATTAAAATCGGAATTAAAGTTTTAATTTTAGAAATTTTTAAAAGTGTGCCGATTTTGATTGGAGACTCGTTATGCCTATTAACCATGTTCAATTTATATATATTGAGCCCCAATAACATCAACAGAAAAAATGTTTTGTATACATAAAAATGGTGTTTCAAAACTACATGCAAATCAAATACAAATAAAAATAAAACACAAACAAATTCTTAATAATATCCTTATTAATTTACATTAAGCTCATAAAAACAATTTAATTGCTCTTTACATCTCAGCTTTGAATTGCGAGAGAAAAAGTTTTTAGTCTAAAGTTGTGATCTTCAGAAAAACTTTTTTCTCGGAGTAAGAATTTTGTTAACAACTAAACAATGTTTAAATAATAATACTTTTTATGAATAAAATTTTATTTTACAACAGATATGTGAAAAAAGTTGTATATCTACAAGACTTTAGACTCGATGAGTATTGCAAAAGTGACATAAACTAAATATAGACATATTAAGTAAATTCCGTGAACTTTTTTAGCTTGAAATCGATTGCATATAAACAGGACCAATGATGACGTTAGACTTATTGTAATCGTAACGTACAGTAATGTTACCATTCGGTTATAAATCAACTATAAATTTATAAAATCAAATTAGTTTGAAATTTGAAATGTTTAAAATTGAAAATGAATACCTCCATTCCATCTTCAGGCTCATCGACTAATAGTATAGTATAGGGAAGGCCTAAACCTAATAACAAGTCTGTTTTGTTGTAAAGAAAATGTTACAATAATTATTACATAGAATAGAAGTTTTACTGTATAAGAGCACTCACTGAGCAGAGGACCACCAAAACAAGCAGAGATTCCGATACCAGGATATCCGTGACGAGCCATTGCTATGTCACTGATTAAGTCTTGGATGAAATAAAATCAAATAATTTATACATTGAATATTAACTATGAATAGGTTGTATAATACCTCCTAAACTGTTACCCCAGGCCAAGATTGTAAGACCCAGAATAGCATCACTTAAGCTAAACATAATTCCAAGTGTTTCCAAGACATTGATCACTTCATTAGCGATCGCATTAATAAATAGTACGGAAACTCCGAAACCCAAGAAAGCAAATACTCTGTTATAACAGGGGGGCTCTTCTGGATTAGACGTTAAATAAATTAATATTGCAAAAGCCAACGATATAAGGAGTACGAGAGCCCAAATAGGAAACTTTGATCCGATATTGTTATCCATCCCTTATATTACAATTAAAACATAAATTCAATATTTTCATTATCAAAGTTTATGTCCAAATCAAACTTACATCCAAGGAAAAAGAGTCCAACCTGTGGTGCAAATATCACATTAAGACAACTTAATATTCGACACCAATTTTCTTTAGGACTCTCAAGATCGACAACTGGTATGCATAATGTCATAACAAAATATGGAATCGCTTTTATCACTTCCATAGCTTTCTTATACCAGGGATATTCTGACCATTCTATTAAATCAACAGGAGATATATGGATAATGAACTCTTTGGATTCAGTCAACATCGCTTCAACAGATAGAATTGATTGCGTCGATATTGTGGATAATTGCTTAAAAAAGTTCACTTTTTTAGCTTTACTGTTTTCATTCTGATTTTGATCAATAGAATTTCTTTGATCAATAGAATGTCTTTCATCATATTGTCTTTCGATGGCATGGAGTGTATTCTCAAAATGATGATGTGCTAAATGTTTCACTATAGAACCAGTCCTGCTGTGTCGGGGAGTGTGTAGTGTCCCCTTTCTATAAAACCCTTCAATAAAATAACAAATTTATAATTCACATAAATATTCAGTTAAATCGAGTCATTAGTCAATTCAATTTGGTTTAAATTAAATCTTTACTCCTCAACAATTAAGTCATTCAATAGTATTATTTATAACTAGCTATAAAGCCCGTTCAGAAGAACGGAAAATATAAAAAAACAACGATTTTGTATAGCATTGCTTTCAGTTCGATCCTGGCAGGGGATAGTATTTTTGCAAAAATTAAAATTTTTTTTTTGATTTTTTTGAAAAATGAATAGCCAGTGCTGCACCTCCTGATCATACTGATTACAAATATATAATTGGTTCGGGTCTAAAGTGTCCACAGTTCAAATGCATAGAAGGACAGACAGACAGACAGACACACATATCTGCTTCTTATTATATAGTAGAGTTGTGCGAACCCGGTTACTAGTAACCGGTTACTCAGTTATTTAGTAAAATAACCGGTTAAAGGTTACACGGTTTTGCGTACGGTTACTTTTTCAGTTACTCTTTAGATTTTCTTCAATGTTTTTATTGGTTCACTTTTTTTTGTTTTAACGATTAATTGATATCGATATCAAAATATTGTATTATTTTGGATGGAAATAAAGCTGAAATGATTGGATTTATTTGCTGTAATTTATGATATTTAAAGAAATAATTTGTATATTACTCAAGAACATTCTATAGAATATTATTATTATTTCTATATCTTTTTCTTAGAGTTGATAATTATTATAAATAAGAGTAATTGTAACAAGTTCTGTTAAAATCTATAATCCTTAAATAATACTCAATTATAATTTCCTTTAATTGATTATTTTTTGTAGTTTAGTCTTAATAAATCAATTTCTACAAAGTAACCGATAAAGTAACCGAATAATCGGTTGTTTTGAAGAAACAGTAACTGAGTAACCGGGTTCGCACAACTCCATTATATACATCCTTATTATATAGATAATAAAAGTCTCATTTTGTAACTCTTAGGTTCGGATAATATAATTGCATATTTGATGAAATAGAGTGTAATTAAAGAGAAATTTCATCTCATTTATACCATTGAGATCTAATATTTAATACGAATTGTGAAACTTGAACTGATTTCACAACTACTCAAAAGTTAAAGATAAATATTGTTAAGTACATATGTGATAAAAAATGTTATTTTGAAATCTTATAATCAATAGAAATTATGCGCGACTAATACTTATTATAAGATCTAATAGTTGAAGAAGTTTTCTCCAATATATTCATTGTTAATCTTATTGCGACTTAATTACTAGTAGTATAAAAAGATAAGCATTTCAAGGATATGAATCAGTTAAGATATTTCACTTATAAATAATGAAAAACTTTTCTGCAGTTAATTTCACTGCATATTACAGTCTAATCAAGTAATTTCTAAAGAGTAAGTCATTTACATTAATTATGATAAAAGTTTAACTTCAAAACAGTGCAGTTTTCATACAAGATTAAAAGCAAATTTTTTATAACGCTTTGCATTTTATTATATTTTCTTATAGTAGTTTTTTCCGAAAATAAATTCTTTCAGTTATTTTTACGATAATTCTAGTTGAATACTGTAATTATGAAGATATTTAGTCGTAAAGTTTGATAAAATGTATACTAAAGATAAGATATTTGATAGAATAACTCACGTGTTAGTACAACATCCCCTTCTCGTAAAGATTCAGCCCTTTTTTGTTTAGTGCTGAGAGCTTTAGTTCTTTGAAAGCCAATACCATTACCAAAGGCTTCTGGATCTTCTTTTTCCTTATCAACGTTTTCAGAAATAGTGCTCAATTCGGTTGAATCATTAGAAGAATTTTCTTTTTGCGAATCTCTACCCTTTCTAGTTTTCATATAAAGATAACGGCTGACAATTACAACTATAATATAACAGATGTAAACTGCGACTAGAGCTAAGGTCAAAAAAAGAAATTATGTTAAAATTTAATGTATTAATAGTTACGCAATTAAATGAATAGTATTTTTATTACAAGACGGCATATCACACATCACATGCCATTTTATTACCGATCGCATGCTTGAGAAAAATACGCGCTTTCCATATAATAAACCAAACCATAAAAGCTGCTCCGATGTAAAAGGCTATGTCACGCATTAATGGCCTCTGCATTACTTCGAATTCACCCGTCAAAAGAACACTACCGGCAACTACTGTCGTCACGAATACTCCGGCCCCTGATATTTGCATATTATTCTTATAAGTTCATCAAAACATTCATAAGACTAAATTACCGAATAATCCCGATACTATTAGCTGTGGTTTTGCTTGACTTATACCACTGATTGATGAGAAGATATCAGGCGCTCCATTACCAAAGGCTAAAAATGTCACCCCCTTTCATGTGAATAAAAGCTCAAATTTATATTTCAAATATCATATCAATATTTAATTCTTACAGCAATGTTATCGGGCATTCGAAGAGTTTTAGATATAGTCAGGAGTGCCGGACATAAACTGTTATAATAAAATTTTCATAATGTAAGCTTTGAGTAATTATAAATTGAAATGATTATTACAATTCATCGGCCACGACTCCCATCGACAAAAATAAGAATAATAAGATTGCAAAAAGGACACAAAGAGTGGCGCCGCGTAAGTCATCACCGATATCACAATATGCCAAATGAGTGTAATCATAGATAATTCCATCATAACTACAGTCATCCAGATTAATGGTAAAGTTGCATTTTTCTTCAGTTGAATTGAGCAAATTGACCAACATACACTTTAAGGCAAACAAATTCAATTATTATCATTTTCAACAACTCGTTTATTTTTCAACGAGAAGTCATTTTAAGATATCAATACAATTAAGATATCAATTATGAAACAATTGATTCAAACTAAAAGCACAATCTTATCTGCAAAAATCATTTCAGTACTACTTATGCAACCGAAAAAAATCTAACATTAAAAAGTCTAATATATTTCTTTTGAATAAAAAATATAATTATTAAGAGAAGAAAGGATTCAAAATATTTTGTCTTTAATAGAATAGGATAAATGGGAAGGAATTGAAGATAAAATGAAGAGTAATTACTTTTGAATTTTGATCTGTTTAAATGATAATTAAATTTTTGTACGGTTTAAACAAAATATATTCTACTCGACTTTTAACTTTTCGTAAGAATAAAAAATATTTAGAATTTGTAATTTGATAAGCAGTGAAATAAGAGAAAAAAGAGTGAACAGGTAACTTACTTTAGGATCTCCAGGCTCATCCATCTCAGGACTCAAAATAGATTCCATTTCAAAGTTTCTTTTTCTTAAATCACAGAAGAGTAATAAAATTTGTATCTCTAATGATATTAAATGATAAAATAATATTAATAATAATTAAAATATCTCTATCTATTTTGCTTTACATTTATGTTGATAGTAGTAATAAATATTGCGCTAACTTTAGTTCAATTCAGTTAAGCTGAATGTGAGAAAATGAAAATATTTATACTGCAGGTTTGAAAAATATTGACGTCAATTAAATAATATATAATCACATTTAACATTTAATAGTATTTGGAAGAGCTATACAAGTGATCCGTTCGAATGACTGCTAGATATTTAATGACATATTCAACTTATAAAACTTATAGATATTGATTTGAAAGGGTATTTTCTTGATAATGAAACACTTATGATTATGAGATCAAATTAGAAAACAATCCTATTTGAAGAAAATACTGTAATCCAATGGATTAAGAATAGTGACGATAATAGTTTTAATTTAGAATCGAATGTTTGATTGACGAAAATGCAAATTATCCGTTGCTATAATATATACTCAGTTAGTTATCTTTTTCAAATCAAATGAAAACAGCCTTACCTATTGTTTTATCAATTACAGTATTGGCTTCTATTGAAAATAACTTTGACGAGAATATACGCAAATGTTATCACTCGTTAACAAAGTAAGGCCACTAAAAGAACAAAGTTTTGTTAGTATCAGACTATACAAAATCAATTAGAGTTTCAAGTTTGAAGGATTCATGATTTCTACTTATACATACATTTCTCAGAATGATTAACATTCAAATATTATTGCAATTCAAATACTTTTACAAAAAAAGATAACTATGAAAAATTGAACAAATTCTCCAATAAAATAAACTATACAGTGAGCAACATTTTTTAAATATTTATTATTTTTTAAACCTCAGTTTTTTATTTCATTTCAAATAAATATTGTTGTATTGATTGGTTCAACTACTTCTATACGAAGGGTATTATGTTTTTATCTAAGTTTATGCCTTAAAATTATGTGCTAAATATAGAAATGATTCAATTATAACAATTAAAACTAGTGATAGATTTAGCAAAATTTTCCCAAAGATTTTGCTAAAATTCAATAATTGTTACACAAAAAGTGGACTCAAGAATCCTAATCAACTAAAATAAAGAAAATTTTATTCTGAAAAACCAGTGAAACTTATATGCATTAATTCTGAGGTTACGGGAATTTGATATATATTTTTACAGAAATTTTATTATATCAGCCCTTCATTATTTGAAATTTCAAAATGCTTTCAAAGCTATTGGAGATCTGAATGATAGTGGATTTGTCTTCTGTTAGTTTTAATGTGACCTTATTATGACATATGTGTAGTGAATTCAATTAAATTTTAATCGTTATGAAAGAGATTATACTGTAGATTCGTCGGTATGCCCACTATAACCAAAATTGCTTTAAATATTGCCAAAAAATTTGAGACAAAATTTAAAATTACAATATTATTGAGAACTTGATTGTTGTCAAGCAATATTCAATTTAAATATTATTCAAGTGTTTAATTGTTGCCTCGATTCATAAAAACTTAAAATATGGATATTTTTATCATTCAAATTGATAACTTATGCAAAAAAATGTAGTCAGTCTTGTTGATTGTATACTGTCAATTGAATTGATTCTTGTACATAAATCTTAATTTAAATTAGAATTCAAAAAGTCTCTGTAGATCGCGGTTAAAAAACATAATCATTTGCATCCTAAAAATATCTCAATTTATGCGATATTTTAGCAATAATAATAACTCATTTCACTGAATAAGTGTGACATCAGATTATTCAACTATTATTTAACCATTTTGTTAATGAAGGTTAACCATTATTACTAAAAAATCAAAGTTTTAGTTTAATGACACTTATTTCATGATGTGCTAATAAAAAAAGTAAAAACAAAAAAAGTGCTGTAATAATGATCAAAATTGAAGCCGAAATCCTCAAATTTTCGGCTTTTTTGGTGTATTTTATGCTCACGCCGAATAAAAATTTTCGAAATCGGCAGTGAAATTGGGCGTAAAGCCGAAAAACCCATTCACTATATATGTGTATCAGATCTATTTGAAATACGCCACTCATGAGTAAAAGAGTTAAAAAAAGAAGTTAAAATTACTCTTATTGAAATCTGTTGAAGTCTAATATGTATATGTATTATTATTATTATCATTATCATTATTATTATTATTATTATTATTATTATTATTATTATTATTATTATGGCTTCATAAACCTTAAGATTATAAATTTATGGAGTCTAATATGGAATATTAACGTTTTAATAGGCCTCAATAGTGAAACAAGTTATCTGAGTCCAAAACTCTATATAGATAACATGTTTCATTTTTAAGGCCTATAACGTTAATATTCCATATTAGACTCCATATGAAACGATCTTTTTTTTTGATAAAATAATTACTTAATAACAATTTTCCAACAAGAAATCCCTTGATTTGACTGTTTCAACTGGAAATCTTATTGGATTATTTCCAATTGTTTAACTGTAAAAGTTTGTAATTATCCCCACATTATAAGATCCTTTAATTTTTTGCTCGATTTTGTCGTGAAGGTGACACCGGCCTCATTAGAATACATGTGATCTGAACTGGTGGCTAAAGATTTTTTCCCTAAGAAGTGGGTACTATTCATCTCTCATGTCAACAAAAGTAACAAATTATTTGAGATATAAATCAATTAAAGTTCTGACTCAATTGAGAAAATTTTGTTGGATTCCAAGCTCTTATCTACTGATAAAACTGATTGATATCTTAAATATTTTGTTTTACTTTTAAGGCCAAAACGTTTAGGCTCTTTTTCCAAAATATCGACCATAAAATGGAGCACACAATTGGGTGCCCAATAAAATAATATCCTTATATACAATTTACTGTTAATTTTTCATACAATAACTTATCAGTTGAATAAGTGGTGCTTGAAATGTCTTAATTTCTCATTCTGGTTAAAAGCTGTATTAATCTTGAAGTGGAATTTTATTCAATTGCAACATTCCTTTAGGTTACGCAACTAATAATGTGAAAAACTAAGGTATTGACAAGTAATCAAATGTTTGCACATGTTTCTAAAATCATAATTAACATGAATTTTTGCACTTTTGCTTCTTAAAAGCCATTTTAATGTAGAAATTAGTAAACAAACTGATAATAAAAATAATATTATGAAATCTCTTAGAATAATGGAGACAAAACACATATAACTTTTATGATAAGTGTATTTGTTTTTCTACTTAATGCTATAATTATTTGTTGAGAATAAGTTTACTTATTTAACTCAATATGATTTAACTTTACTTCATAATAAATCAGTTGTGTTTACCAAAAAATTTTCGATAAGATTAAATGAACAGTTTAGGATTCGAGTTAAGTTATTGTTTAATTAATCTTTCAGTCACGGCGTGAAAGATATTCTCTGAAAGTGAACAAACTATAGTTACAGAAACAGTTGGCCTCACCAGCCATGTAAGCATTTTTAAAATGACTGGTTTTAATTATTTAATATTGAGAAAATTATTTTATAGTTCTAGTACTTTTTGCATTTATTAAGTATTTAATTTTGTTTGAATTCACTGATATGCTATTACAGTGAATAACATGACATTCAGATATGCAGTAAATTAACGGTAACAGTAAAACTGCTTCCACTATAAAAATGTTATGTTAATTGCATTTCATTCCTGATATCGCATGAATAGATAAGAAATATTCCCTTATCAGAAAACCAGACATTGAAACGCCTACTATTAATATATGAATTTGGCAAAAGTCGTCTCTTTTAGCTTAAACTCAAACCGAATGAAAAGTTAATTAAGTTCAGAATCAAATATTAATGAATGGAAAAAAACTTATCTTGATTTTAATATTAATCCATTGAGAGGTGTTTTAAGTACCGTATTGTTTGTGTAAATTGCGATAAGTCTGGGATTATTTAATACTGACGTTCACAAAATGAGATATTATGATAAAGAGATAAAGACTAAAATGTATTAGCAAGTGACCAATTTAAGAGATCAAGTAATTAACGTTTATTCGTCGGTTTTTATTCAATCATTTAATAGAAACTATGAAAAAGGCTTAAAAAGTTCAAAAGAATCTTATAATACTACAGTAGTTCTTATTACAGAGTATTTCAATTGAAAAAAGTTCACTCAAAAACTATTCAATAATCAAATTTTCAATATTAAGTTAATCAAAATCTCAAAGAGTCACAAAAATCCTTTCAATCATAAGCTCAACTCAGATCTCATTTTGATTGAAAAGCGCTTATGACTAAATTATGAGACATTATAATTGTAAACTTAGCTTTCATTCCAGGTTTTATACGTTTAATTATTTATTTGTTTACTTTTCTTATAAATCGAAGCTATTCATGAAATCTTAAGTTCAATAGAGATTTTCTTAATCATTATATCTCATAACTCATTCATTAGCATTTTTTAATGAAAGTGAGAACTCAGTTCATCCTATGATTGAAAGGATTTGCTGACTCTTTCATATTTCAATTAACTTAATATTGAAAATTTTATCTTTGAGTAGTTTTTGAGTGAACTTTTTTGCACTTTCAATTGATTTCTATTCAAATGTTCTTATATTATAGCACTTTAAAAGGATTCTGGCGTTAGCTCTGGAGCTGGAGCTGGAGCTTTGGGTTAGCTCTGGAGTAGAGATGAACAATTATACTTTTTAATTTTGCAAAAATGTCATTTTATGCTCAAAATTTATGCTTTTATGCTCTTAATTATGCTTTTATGTTGCAAATTATGCTCTTTTATGCTCTGGACTCAAATTTATGCTTTTTATGCTCTGAAATTCTGTCAAAATTATGCTTTTTTATTAGGCAAAAAGCATAATTGTTCATCTTTACTCTGGAGGTATGGATGGATTGGTCGAAGACTTAAATAAAGAATGATTATTAAATATAATATAATGAAAGACTTTTTATTGATTAAAGAAAAGCTTTATTACAATAAGGCTTAAAGCCTATTGAAGTATGCGTTATGAGCACATAATAATTAAAACGGGAAGCACTAATGTGTTCTTGAGTTAGGGTCTTATATACAGTTAGGGCTATTGTTAGGGCTATTATTATTGGTATTGTTAGTAATGTTGTGGATATGAGTTCAGTCGTTCTCCTCATACATGAGATTAGTAACTATTAGGGTTGGAAAATCTTTTTGGGTATAATATTACGCAAAATCTGTAAAATACTGTAAAATATTGTAAAATAGATGTAAAATTTAGTAATTTGGTGTAATATGACGTAAAATTACGTGTAAATTTCTCGTAATTACACTAGTCCCATCCTTAGTAACTGCGTATTTTATAGAAAATAACTTAAGTTTACAGTTTGTTTAAATATTTTTGAAGGAAAACATTTTATTTTCAAACAAAGTTTAAATATAGGTATAATTAATAAACTAGATCTATTATTAACCATTTTTGAAAATTAATTCTTAGATTGATATATTTTTTTTATTAAAATTGATATGAATATTGATATTAACTGTTTTTATAGGAATGCTCATTACATTTATACAAGTCCTACAATTGTGTCCAAAAGAAAAGCGCAGTTTCATTAAAATATATACTTTATTGCAATACACCTTAAAGTGTTTATAATGTAAAAAGATGTCTTACACTCTCGTATATATTTTATTTTAAGCAAATTTGGGCTTTTCTTTTGGACACGTCTGTACATTGATGTATAAGGACAACGACTGGGTTTCGGTTGAGTATTGAAATCACATTTAGCCAGACAATCAATATGGCTATTGGTAAGAATGATCTCATGTTATGACATGAGATCTTGTAATACAAGAAAAGTTATTACATCAACTTTTTGAAGTGTTACAATATTATTAGTTTTTAGGTTTAAGGTTTAAATCAACTATTATTTAATTTCTTTTTATCACAACTCAAAAATATTAAAGCACTTGAAGAATGCCAAACGCGTTTCGAATAACTTTTACAGTTATTCATCATCAGTGGCTATATTTTTGACTATTTAGTAGTTTTAAGTTCGAGATCACATTTGCAAGTGATTGTGCTTTCTTGAAGTTGAGATCAAATTTGTTTAAATGTGAGTTTAGCTGTGAGAAACACATTAATTATGACTTTTATTTACAAAATATGGTTTCAATTTTGTTGGTCACACAGACTGAGTGCGTTTGGCATTCTTCAAGTGCTTTAATATTTTTGAGTTGTAATAAAAAGAAATTAAATAATAGTTCATTAGGTTTTTAAGATTATTATCAATTTTCAAACTTTAGAAATAGGAACAAACTTCACATCAAATCTCATAAGTAAATGAAATATAACTTACAGAATATCCAAACAATATCTTAATATGTTTTTTATACAAAACTTATCATTTAAGTTGAGCAAAGGCTAAGCACTTTTAACACAGATTAATTGAAATAACATTTGATGAAAGCAAATAATTCAGAAAATCAAAAGATAAGTTTAATTCTAATATAAGATTACTTTCTGTTCAATTTTTAATAATATAAACACTTAAGAAAAGAAAAAAGAATAATTCATGTCTCGATATGTTTGATGAAATAAGAATGAAGTTGTTTTTCACACCATTTTATACATTCCGTTTGGAGGCTTTTAATTATTTTATAACTTAAATAATTTTTATACACAATTATGACAACAACAAGTATATAAACAATTTAATGAAAATGATTGATAAGCACTTGATTTAACTGTGTTTCAAACATTCTTCATCACCATAAACGAGTGCAATCCTAATGAGCGAATCCAGCACTCAATTCTATGTGGTTTTAAAACAATAATAATTATTAGAATTTCGGAAGCATATGATTGAACATAAAATGCACTTAAGCTCAGTTTAACTCACTGAGAGATACAGTTTAGCGATGAGATAACACTTTGAGTTACATTTATGAAGAGGTATTTTCTATTATTTCATTGAAATTTTAGGCTTGTATTTAGGCTTTCGATCATATGATAATTTGAATTCTTGTTCAACTAAACGAGTACATAGATTCCATCCATAGCCAACAAAAAGATGGCAATTTTATAATTTCTCAATTTCAATGTCATTAATGTGTTGCGGAAATTAAAGATATATATTATTTGCATGGCTTTTATTAATTACATTAATTATTCATTGACTGTTCCACCACGAAATAGTGTACAACACAATCAATAAGTCAGTCTTGTTTTTAATAAATTAATCAAAATTATTCATAATCACTATCTTTGAAAATTTTCTTTGTTTCTTACATTTTAAACCTAATGGCCATAAACTAGTGCAATGCTAATCAATCAATGAATTCAGTGGCGAAGCCACAAATTTTTTTGGTTGGGCACAAAGTTCGAGAATTAGATTCTTAAGTCTCAGCCGGGTCTCTACTACTACTCGAATTTCTTGATGTTTCAAAAGCTTAAAAAACTTTAAATAGTTTTAAAGAATTTAATGTCAAGTTTTTAATGTTTAGTTATAGTCATGGGTGGAGAACATTAATTGTTGAAGTGTTTGCAATTTTTATTCAAAAAGATAATGTTTAATGTTTATTGACTTTAAGAAACTTTGAGATAAAAGTTTCAGCTGAACACTTGTCTCCTGCCTTAACATCTATAAACATTGTCAGGGGTTATGGCGACCAATATGTTATCGGAAGAGTTGGGGTTCAATTACAAAAGCATAGGAAAAATCATGTTATAGAGTATTAATTGCTTATTTTCATAAGTGAGTACTGAGTGTTAAGTACACTCAAAAAACAAAATCCATGCATTTCAACTCAATCATCAATTTGATAAGACTTATCATTCTGTAAAATGCTATTTATCACAATTTCAATCTAATCAAAAACTGTTATTTTACACCGAAATAATTTCAGAAATTAATAGAAAAGGTTCATAAGAAACAAAAAGCCATCATTTAAAATATTAATTCAATTTAATTGACATTAATATTCAAATTAAAACATGCTTTCATTGATAGAGACAATGACTGACTTCCATTTATTTATAAAATGATTTCATGAATGATAACTAGTGATTAGTTTTTGATTAGATTGAAATTGTGATAAACAGTATTTTACAAAATGATAAGTCTTATCAGATTGACGATGGAGTTGAAATGCATGGATTTTGTTTTTTGAGTGTACTTCTATTCAAAGGTTAGGTTAGGTTAGGTTAGGTTAAAAAGAGCTCATTACAATCAGATTGACTATAAAAATTTGGTTAAATATAATTCACTTAATCCTTATGAAATTTCCATATTTCACATTATATACAGAAATGTTAAAAATCAAACGAATTCAGACTTCAAATTTTTGATAGTTCTAATTCTCATGCAATCAAAATCAATATCAAAATTTTTTTAATAGTAATCACTTCAATCACTGAAAAATTCTTAAAAAATTGATTCTTATTGTAAAAAATGATTTATTATGAGACAGTTTTATACAAATATAATAAATATAAAAAAATAAATTATTCTCAAGTTATCAAAAACAGAATGAAAAAACTTTTTTCCTGCAAATCAAACATGAAATTAAAGTTAATATTATAAAAAATGTAGAAATAGCCCAACCAGTTATGAAAAAAGCCCAAAACAATTGTTTATGATTGAGATACCATTTTCCGCATACGTGATCACTTTCATCTTCAGATGACACACAATTACTTATATAATCACAAATCAGATTTTGTCGAACACATCTTTGATCACCACAATTGAACCAATCATTTTCGTTAACACATCGACTATTGCTATCTGTACTCGAATAGATTGTGAAAATAAGTTCGAAATTTTTGCCTTTCGTGGACTCTTTTGAAGGTGAAGTTACAAATGTCACTAAAACCTCACTTTTGTCACTATCAGTTGCAAACATAGTTTCCTCAATGTTAGAACCAGTGAATGATTTGACATCATTTTTATTGAATTTGACAATTAACTCATCATCCATTGGAATATTAATCTTAGTATTACTTTCAAT
This sequence comes from Camisiidae sp., assembly GCA_034696325.1. NCBI lineage: Eukaryota > Metazoa > Arthropoda > Arachnida > Sarcoptiformes > Camisiidae > Camisiidae sp. The sequence goes on from JAQFZT010000912.1 coordinate 14,135, forward strand.
ATTTGAAAAGGTGCGTAAATTCACCTAAATTAAAATGCAATTCATTTAATTTTTTTTCAACCAATTAAGTTGCCAAATATTGTGTTAAGTTTAATATCTTTTTCAAAAATTTGATTTGAAAAAATGCATAGCGATTACTAAATATCTTGAAACTTTAGTGAAAAACCTCGTGAATTCTCTTGACTTTATTCTATGAAGAGCTTAGTAATTAAGTAATAACTAGATTTAATTAATACTGATATTTTTAAGAATTACCATTTTATTGGTTACAACAATACCAAACTTTTGTGGAGATTTGATGACAACACTGCACTTCAACGATGATCTATAGCTAACCGATGGCTGTATAGCGCGAAGTATTATTGTTGACTTATAAGTTTCTTGACCAATATTGAGAACAGTTCCGTTGCGACGGCAAAAGCTATCATCCATATAATAGGCTTCATAGTTAGCCAACACATAAGTTCCGTGAATCCATAGTAAACTTACAATTGTCAGAAACTTATATTTCATGATTATATTAAACTTTGAAGGCTTCCACTATTTAACATGTTTTGGGCTAATTCTAGATCCCACTCAAAAGATCTAACCCTTGCTTATAAACTAAGCATTTATAAAATTGTAATCAAATGATATCATAGATATAAAACTAAATAATATAAATTTGCTCTCATTTAATTATCTTTCATTATTTTCCACATCAATGCTATCTGAGGTCATGTGTATTAACAAAATTAGACCAAACATCAGTATTTCAATGCATTCCAGAGCTTTAACTTTTTCTAATCGATCAGTAATTACGAATTCAAAATCTGTTCATTCAAAGACTCTTATATACGATTTTCATTGCAATCAAAATCTTATTAATTACTATGACGAAAGTTAATTATTATAATTTTCTGGATTTTCATCCATTTCTTAATAATAATATTTTATATGAAAATTTCATGTTTCAACTCTACTCAATAATCTCAATGTTAAGCTCGAGTTGAGCTCATATCCAAAAATGATTGCGCCAACTCTTATGCAATGCATAAATGATATCGATTGGACTGACACAGGTATAGACTTTTACAGTTAATTATAAGCGGATGTGCACAACACTGATGTCATATTCATTAGGAAATAGTTGTAATTATGATTAAAGTGGTGATCAATCAACAAAAGCCCAACCTTTTTATAAGCATATAATAACAATGCGTATAATTATTATCAAAGGATAAACCAAAAGCTTTAATACTAAAAGTCTTGCTCTAAAGAACAAATAAATTACAGGAATTTGAATAAAAGTATATTTTTATTGAGTCATATAAAAAATTTACAATTTATGAACAGTAATAATAACTTAAGAGTATAATGAAATATTTGGCGACTAATTCTTTGATGACATTTCATTGACTTTTTGCTCTGCCATTTCTTTAGCTCGTTTATGAGCGGCCACAACAGCGGTTATACCGAAACCAACATCTGCTTTTTCCTCGTCATGAGTCACATGTCCAGGAGTTTGTTTAGGACTTTGATGAGTGTTCACATATTCAAGACTTGAAGATCGATCACTACTTATAACTGAATAATAGGAGTCATTCGACGATTCTTCAGATTCTGATGAGAGAGCGGAGACAATACAAGAATCAGGAGTTTTGCTCCCAAACAATAGCAAAACGTCCAGATTTGTTGAAGACGTATTACAAATTGATTTCGTTTTCTTGATTTCAGTCTCAGAAATAGAGTTCAGATTTTGTGATTTATTCAATAATTCATTCTTAACATTGTTTTCTTTCTCTTCAAGAGATAAATCATTCATTAAATGGCAAATAATTTGAATTGCAATTTCCATATTCTCTGAACTCTTGGATTGGTTTTGTGTCGAATCCATTAAATGATTGGTAATGACATGAGCATTAAGTTCATAATCTTTTATTTGTTCGCAAATTGATTGTTCATTCTTTTCTTGCAAAAGAACATTCATATAAGAACTTAAATCTAAATCATCTCCGCTTTCATTCATAAAATGTGTTACTTTGAGTCGATTTGAGCTGAATTTTAAAAACCGGTCATTCAATGACTTGTTTTCATTTTTCAATGATTTGTAATGATTTACAATAGAACTCAATATGATATTGACATCTTTCTCATGAAGCTCAGAGTCAATATTATGAGCCAAGGATTCAATGTTTTTGCACAAATTCTGGTACTTTTGTTGCCAAACATCTGTCGAAGTTTTGGATTCATTTATTAATACCAGTAATTCGTCGTCACTTTTGTCAAATTGATTGATGTCATAAACTTCGGAAATTCTTTTGCAAAAAGTATTGAACTTTTCGTGATAATCCAAACCAATCGCTTCAAAGAAGTTGGACTTATCTTCGAGGTCTTGAATTTCCACTTCTTTAATCCTAAGCTCTTTTTTAAGGTCTTCAATCAGTAACTGTTTTTTAGAAATACGTTTTTTAGCTAATAATTTATTGAATGCCATATCAATACTCGTATTTAATGTATAATTATTTGATTAATTATCTGATAAATTACAAGTTGTTAATAATTTAAACAAAATTAATATATTTAATTGTAAAACATATCAATCCAATTGAACGAATTATAATAACAAAAAGTACAATTCCTATAACAATAAATGAGACAATATTTCAAATACTATTCCTATAGATTAATCACGAGATCTCTTCAAAGTTTTTCTATTTCGTCACTTTTAGAGTGATTTATAAATAAAACGGTCAATTTTCAAAAATTGTACATAGAAATTAAAGATAAAGAATGAAATTTTTAATATATGTCGAGGTATTGGCACATATTTTCGATGCAGACATCGATTCGTGAGCGCGAATATGGATAAACCATCTCTAGTAAAATTATTTGAATTCAATACATTGTTGTAACTCCACTGGGACTGCAATATTAAGCATAATAAGTGAATATATGCATAACAAGTGATCTTTTTGTCAAAGAATAGATGTCTGCAGCAATCAAATTATCAATATTTAGAAAGATATTAAAGATTTCATTCTTTTTCTTTAATTTGATGTACAATTTTTGAAAATTGATCCACAAATACCAAAGTTATAACAGTTTAAAATAGTGCTATTACCAAAATACACCCTATATTATGTAACGCATTGTTAATCACATGCATTTAACATCCAGTTATCGTAATAACACTCAATAATTACTTTTTAAAGTTCTTATTTAATGTATCAGATATCAGATTTAATGTAAGCTTCAGATATCATTCAAATACTCTAAATCGAGTGACACGAGAACTGAACAACGATTTATTGTATAAGAACTCAATAATTATAATTTTTAAAAATAAACTGAAAATTCAATTTTAAAGTGATTGATCAATAAGTTGATAAAATGACGAAAAACGATAGCGAAAGTCTTTCTTGTAATATACTATCGACAAACTTCACACTTAGTGATCTGGGACGTGGTTGGGAAGGAATACCTGTCAGTTTGACCATCAATATTCTTATATGTTCTGTAAGTACAGGCATTGCAGTGACTGAAAGACTTTTAAAACAGATTTAACTAAAGTTCTTGCCATAGGCTCTACTCATTGGGTTCTCAATCATTCAATGGATAGTTTATAAAACACAGGATCAGCAGCCAAAAGATGAACAGAAAACTGAGTAAATATTAAAATAATGTTTCTTATTATGAAAAGTGATCAAATCCGTTATAACTTCTTTATTCCATAGTTGGCTTCATTTCATTTATGGTGATAAGAAAACAGTGAAACCTTTCAAATCTAAGATAATAAATAGAAACCATCCGTTGGCTTATTTGCCATCAGTTCTGCACGAATACGAACATGAAATCACTGATAAAATAGAAGAAGAAGAATTTGAAGGAGACTTCAAAATTCATAGTCCGGGGAATACATCTGGTTTAAGGAAAGTGTCACCCATTAATCAAATATTAGAAAATAGAGTTCAAATGAATAATTCAGAAATTGGTGGATTCGATAATGAGATAACAGAGGAAACTATTCGATCACAAACTAAAAGCGAAACTTTACTTCCAGTTGAAGACTTAAATTATGTCTTAACCGATCATAACATAACTTATGTTAAAAATAATGACGACAAAGAAAAAGTCCGTTTGAAAACCATATTATTGGGCACCGATTCGAATGATAAGAGAGAAAAAGTGGTCAAAGTGAGTATTACTCTATTCAAAGTTTTTGAACTTTAATTATTTCTTCCATTAGTCTAAACATGAGATTAAGGAATATTTTGGAAACTTTTGGATTCTCGATTACCTTATCATCAAAGATGAAGACATATTGAAAAATAAAGGCAGTGATGCTCTACAATATCTACTTTTCCAAAGATATATCATTTATTTTTTGACAGCTCTCACTTTTATCTCTATAGTAATCATTCTTCCGGTTAATCTTTATGGAAATACCGGTCTACAATTAAATTTTTGTATGCAGTAAATCAATATTTTTTACTAAATTTCTCCACTCATATCTCTGTAGTTCCAGAAGATAAACCATTTGCAAAGACAACAATCTATAATCTAAATCTGGAATCTAACTTATTATGGATTCATGCGATAACGGCATCTTTAATTGTTCTGATGGTATGAGATTTTGATAAAATGAGCCCTTCTTTAGATCCAATTATTATAAATTCTTACATAATTTTGATAAACCCTTAGATTTTAGGGTTTTATCTTTTCATATCTGAGGAAAGAAGTTTAAACTGAGTTTAAACTAATAGTTTCGTAAAAGTAATTCATGAAAACTAAATTGATTAAGATTTAATGAAAATTATAATTTCAGGGCATTTGTATGATGTTCCACTTCTCTAAAGTCATTGCAGTTGATAAGAAAAGAGTTGATAAAAAAATATTACTCATAGAAAGAATTCCAGAATCAAAAAGAAATACCAAAATATTAGTCGATTATTTCAAGAAACA
>JAQFZT010000913.1:0-19068 GCA_034696325.1 Camisiidae sp.
ATAAAGCCGGGAGTTCTCAGTGTCGGGTGTGCATCATATCCGGGAACCTTTGGTTTAAATAAAAGAATTATTTGTTTATCTGTTTTATGATATTCAGTATTTAATAAGTACTGTATATACTTACTAATCCACGAGGATATGAGTTAAGTGTGGGATTAATATTATTATGCAAAAGTCCCTGTGAATAAGCAGCAGCTGCCACACTCAGATCAGCGGGTAATGACGGATGAGCACCTGGTGCTCCGTGTAAATATGGATAAGGCGGACCTTCAATATTGGTTTAATAATATTATGAGTTGTTTAATGTAATGTTTTTATAATAATAGAAAGTGCGAGTGTTTACCTATAGAAGTTGTGGGTTTAGGTGTTTTGTTGGCATTTGAACTCGGAGTTGTCGAGCCAGAGCTTGTCGGTGTTATTGGCTTTGAAACAGGTGTAGGAGGTTTGTCAGCCTAAATATTTCAATAAATATCATTTTAATGTATGACAAAACAATAGGTTCTCCATTTTAATCGGTATATAAGTTTACTTAATAAGTATTACAAATAATATGCCAATTCAATCGATATCTATAAAAAACACGTTATATCTAAAAAAGGCAAATGCAATGCATACCAAATGTTCTTTAGGTTTTGTTGACAGAGGAGTACTGCTATTTGAAGAAGAGCCTGATCTAGAAGGCGGTCGTTCTCTTTTAATCCTGGCATCTGTACCGTTCTCACGAGGAGATGCTTCCCCATTGTGTGGTGAGATCGGGTCCTGTTTCAAAACATATATACAATAAAATTGTAATACAATGCAAATAATGGCATTTCATTATTTTCTTTGAACTGAAAATGTTAACGCTTCACAAATTGGAATAGAGATTAAAACAAAACAGTTGGATATGTGGGGGAAAGTGAAATGTGTTAGAGTCTCGTTAAGGCTAACAAATGTGAAGTCTGAATGTATTATGTAAAATGTTAAACAATAAGATATAACTGCACTTGTAAACTATACAAATGTTTGTCTCTTCATAAATACAATAGAAGTATGTCTATTATACCTCGTTAGCCACGTCTACAACCAAGTCTTGATCACTTTTTTCATCTTCGCTTCCCTAAAAGTGTGCAAACATTCATACGTAAATATTGATGGAAAAGTATAGATCAAAGTGTGACACATTACTAACATTATGATCGTTTTTATCAGTATCTCTTGATCTTCTTTTTGATTTGGTGTCTGTGTCTGGAGGAGTACGACTTCTATGTCTTGCGCGCTCAGTATGTGGTGAAAAGGAATTTCTCTATTGAAGAGGAAGAGAGAGAAAAAGAAATGGCAATTATGAGCGGGGAAACAGCCATCGGTCATATAGAGGATTAAATGCTTATATGTTAGTCGATAAGCCCACAAAAATGTGCATTCAAACGATCAAACAGGCATAACAGCCATATAACACGCGTCCATCTATAAGAGCACAGCCGTTCACTATTTCTCTCCCTATTTTCTATCCCTATTTTATCCATTTGATGATCTCAACAGAATAAGTTTGACGATCAATCTTTTCTAAGAGACTTATGCAGTATCGTTACAGTTAACCCTCGAAATGAGTAAATTATTAAATTCACTCTTAAATTGAATTCAATAAATGTTTAACAACTATTATCTTTACCAAATCACGTGCTAACAGACCATAAAGTATTATGGGTGTACCTGTGCCACTCAGGTGTTCAGGTCATAACAGGTTAGGAAAGAGTATTTTTTGGTCGAGAGCTCTGATCTCATATTTCTTTAATTCAATTTTGAAAATTATATATTTCAAGAATTGATTGCAACACATCCTTTCTTTCAAACTATGGTTTGAGCAAAAATAAGACGAGAAGCGAAAAGAGAAGCAAAAAATAAAAGGAAAGAAGAGTCTATAAGAATAACAGAAGAAGTAATCGATAATGATTTGAGTGAGAAAAAAGAATCCATTTCTCTCCGAGTGAAACATATCTCTTTTCTATAAGTGTCGATACATAACGCTCTGTTGTGTAACTTTGGTATAAGAAATGAGGACTGCTTTATAAAGTACTGTATTTGAATATAAGCTTATGAAAAATTGAAATTTTCAAATCTTTGAATTGTGCAGTTTATGTGATTGAACTTATGCTGGTATAGACCTATTCAGTATGTTATCAGAGTCTTTATTCTGTTTGAAATTCATGGCTAAAATCGAATCAGTTTTATTGCATTCATTCAGTGTAAAAGATTATTTTTTCATACCTCTCTTCTATCATCTTTAATGCCAACCCATCAGATGAACGAAAATAAATTGATAAAAAAAACATGTTTAGTCAGCATATGATTGTTATTAAGTTCACTTGTCTTACCATTAAGTGCACGTTTCTCACTATTTTCGCGGTGAGACGACTCTTTGGATAAAGTCGAAGCGATTCCAGATAAATGAGCTGAATTGTTATTAGAAGAGGCCGCAGATGCTGCACTTGCTAATGACCCGGCAGCAGATAATGCCAAGAGTCCAGCGGCAGCAGAACTTGAAGGTGGCATTCCTGCAGCAGATAATGCGGCGGCCGCTGAGGGAGGCTGAAGACCAGCAAGTGCTGGATGTGGCATCATTGGCAATGGAGGCCCATGAGAGTGTGCAGATGGCAATTGTTGGGCATGAATTTGTTGCTTTATTTCATAAAAGAGTCGAATAAAGTAGAAATAATTTACTATTTTATTGTCATACTTTTTCAATAGATATATAGTTGAGGTTAAATTAATCGCAACACAACCGACTAATTCTACTCGAGAAATATTATATAAACGCAAACGCAGTTTTTCGCTTCACTAGTTATACATAAGGAGAGAGAGAGAGAGAGAGAGAGAGAGATAGAGAGAGGGAGAGAGAGAGATAGAGATAGAGAGAGGGAAAGAGATAGAGAGGGAAGAGAATAAGAGAAAAATAGAGAATCGGTTGAGAGGGGCTATAATCTGATGCATTGAAGTCAGCCGTCACGGTATAGTAGTGATGGTGTAGTGATGGTATACTAGTAGTAAAGCACCACCACTTTGCTTTGCTTCTCATAATAACAGCTACAAAGAATGCTGTGAAACATAAATGCGTGAAAATAATGGGTCGACTCAATGATTGTGTGTACGGCGTCTTTTGGGGTTTTACGCTCAGATGATTTGAGAAAAACAAGCTCTAGCTATAGCCTAAGCCATCAGACTCTCTCTTCATGCATCTCCAAAAAGGAAAATTTTAAGGAATGTCAGCAAAGCGTTGAAGGACTTCCACCGACAACGCACTAACCAAGCAAAAGGAGATTTGAGACCAAACATAATTGACTTACCATCAAATGAGCGATTCCAGAATGTTGCTGCTGGAACACAATAAAGAGATTTTAGATTATAATTACATATGACTCACTCTATGCCAAACAAATCATTTCAATTGATGTCTATTAAATATTAAATTATAATTTAAAATTCTCTGCTTATTATTTAAGATAGAAATAAAACTTTAATAAAAGTGTTGCAATGTTTTAAATTATATGCTATTTTCATACGAGTCTGAACTGAAAGCACACAATAGATTTGAAACTTATGAGAATGAACACAAATATTGCCTCACGACATAATAATTACATGCTTTTCGTAAGTGTTAAAAATGGCTATTATTTTCGTAAATGTTAAAAATGGTTATTAACTTCGGTGTAAGAGTTAAGTGAATTAGAATTACGTACTCCTATTATGGCATTCAATTCAGTCATTGTCACTTGTTTGGCTCTTTCAACAGCTGAGGCCACTTGTTGCTGATGCTAGAATTTAGAAAAGAATCCAATTTTAATTGGCTTATTCTTAATGACAGATAGTTCTTAAAATTATGAGCTATTCATAATTTCGAGAAGATTATGACAAATAATGATTGAAATTCCATAAGTGTAACGCACATGAAGAGTGACTAAAGCATATATACAGTAAGTTTATATTATTGGTTGTTTGATAGATATTCTAGATTTAAGTTACTTTCATTGTGGAATCGATCGGTTCAAATATTGGGTTTAGTGTACATTATAAGAAAGGTTTTCTATTCGTAAAGTAAAGCATATTGCGTTCAATGCAAAGGCATGTTAGTTCTGAAGTTTGGTACACAAGCCACGAAAGGCACAGGCAAACAGACGAGATTCGGGCATCAATATTGACTCAGTAAAGTAAAGCTCCCGTAAATGTTTGGTTTGAGCTTTTGTATATTTAGAGTCCCTGACGGCAACTCTCACATCACAAACTACTAAATTTATACATGGGTAGTAAATGCACAGTATCTGCTTTTAAGCCAAAATCTTTTACTATTCAATAATCTATTGCTAAGTTTTGTTTTCATACTCAACTTATTTATATTATTCTCATATTTTCAACATTACATTCAAAAGGTTTTCAAACAGAAGAGCACTTTGAAAATTAAAAAAATTATAAATAGTGAATTATATTGTGTGTTGTAAGTGTTATTGTGTGTTAGTTTGCAAAAAATATTAGCACATTAATAACTTATTAACTATAATTCTAAAATTATGCTCTAATGAGATTATATACCATTTCGACAGCTATGCTATCAATTAATATAATTCATTTCTATGAATAAATCATTAAAAGAAACATTTTTGCCGACAGAATTATTCCAATATTTTACTTTTTAGTGCTAAATCTCTCGTTCTGTGTCAGCACAGCTCCTCTTATTTTCAACACAGCGGACAAATCAAATCAAATTTATGTAATACTTATTTTCTTAGTTTTAGAATTTTAAAGGAATTGCTTTGACTTGAGTTTATCTATAAATCGATTACAATTCATAAAAATTTTAATAAATATTTAAAACTCATAGAATGACAATAGGATTTTGTCATAGATATAAAAATGATTCATAAATATAAAAGTTATATATAAATGTTGAAATGTATAACATGCTTGAAAATTGTTGAAATATTTTAGACATACAGTAACTTAAATCTATGAATTTTGAAGCATCTTAACTCTTTTACTCAAATTCAAGATGAATTATTAAAATTTTAGATACATAAAACTCAGCAAATCATAAAATATTTATGTTAAATAATTCCAGTAATAAAAATTCTCATCTTATCTTTGCCTAAGTTTCATAATTAAAAGCTACATAACTTACATAACATATAAGAAACTATTTGATTAATTTTAAAGTGAAAGAAACCCAATTGTTTGAGAATTTGATACTGAATGACATCTTATAATTTGATGAAAAGAACTCACCTCTTGGGATAAAAATGGCAAAATTTGTGCAATGATCGCATTCAAACGTTTAGCAATTTCCGTCTGAAAAGAAGAAGAAAAAATATTTAAAATTCAATAATAATTTCTATAAAGCATTTTAAAAATTCAAAGTGACATAAATTTTAAGGATTAAACAAATTGCATATAAATACAAAAAAAGATTTTCTTTTCTTGTCAACTCTTTATAAAATTAAAGAAGACTGACTTAGTGTTGGAATTTTATATCATTTCTCAACAATTGATATTTTTGATAATATTGAAATTGAGAAACTATTATCAATAAATTTATAATTTTTTGGCAACAATTAAATTCTGCAATAATGTTGAAATTTTCAATCCAAACAAATCTAATGAAGTTTTAAGAGAATTTTTACCTGTAACACAATGTGTAAAAGCGTTAAAGATTGAACGCATGAATTCAACTTGAAATTTCATAATATGAATATTTTAAAAGTCTCATAATTAGTAATTGAGTGAAGTTTCAAATTACAAAGCAATTTTTCAATCCATTAACATTTTACATCTCAATTATGGAAATTCGTGTTAATTCTTAACAATTATCTGGATTTTAATCAAATAAACGCTTTATAGAGTCAAAGGGTAATGAGGACAGAAAGTGAGAATCTATTATAAATTCAAATTTTAAATGACAAGTTTTAAAAATGTAAGAATGGATTCAAAATGATAAGTAAAGTCTAACAAAATTCTTTTTTTTGGAATCCAAAAAGTGATAAAATGATGTGAGAGCAAGAAAACAAGTTTTCGCCTTCATTTTAAGCATTATAAGCGTGAAAAAAACAGCAAATGATGCTTTGCGTGATAATGATTACCAAATTAAAGCTTAAAACGTAGTAAATCATATTCGCTTTTCAAAAATTATTATAAGCACTAAAATAGTTAGCGTTGAAAAGCATTTAAATGGAAAATATTTGTAGAGTTTGAGCAAAGTTTGATGTATTTTAAGCTCATTCATTAGAAATCACTTGAAAGCAATTGAATTATTCAATCAATCAAATCATTATTGACTCAATAAGATAATAAATGACGTATTTTTAGTTTAATTTTTAGTATATTTTTTGTCCATTTGAATTAACTTTATAATCAAGTGAAAAAAAACATTTGAAAATTGATTATTTCAACTTTTTAGGCAAATTAAATTTTCTCAAACTTTCTTCTAATTGATTTTGTGCTATAATTTGAAAAATATAATAAATTATCAAAATAACTATTGACATGAATGGGCCAATAGTTTTAATTGAAAGAATTGAATAGCTTTTGACCGAAAGCTACCATTACTTTGTGTATATAAAACTTAGTATTGAGCAAATGCTGAATGAATGAAGCTTTTAATAATGCATTTGACAGGAATGAGAGAAAGGATGCTAAAGAAAGAAAGTTAATAATGTGCTTACAAGTACCTCCATTTACAAGTTAAATTTAGCCCAAATCGAAGAGGAAAATGGTATGCATGCCTTGGAGATTGCACAAGATTAAGAGACCGTTATCATCACTACTCAACTCAAAGGCTATATTTCGAAATGTCTAAATTCAAATCTTTTTTACTATTCCAACACTCAATTGAGCTCTATTTGAAATAATCAATTACTCTGAAGTACTGCAATTTTACAAGTCTATCATGAGTTTCAATTGAATGAAAAATAAGTTCAAGTCATGTTAACATGAATAAACAAAGCTGATTCAGCTCGTAATATGTCTAAACATAATTTTGGACTTGAGTTTATTTTAAAACTTGAAAATGGATTAATTATTTTGAGAATTAGTAATTTATGGGATTGAAAACAGAGTTTAGACATTTCGAAGTGCTTACAGTTCACAGAATATTATTCTCATATATCCTCACATGCCATGAAAAAACTCAAAGAGAATGTAATGCTCAAGAGTAAGTCTGATACTCATTTTGAAAAAATATTTCGACAGAAGTTAGTTTCGGGTTCACAGTTCTCTCAACTATAAAAATACATAACTTAAGCCTCAATTTTCCAGATTTTAGTTTATAAATATCAATACATTAATTGACTCTACTTTAGTAGAAATAAATGCAGAAGTCATTATTGCTAAATAAAAATTATTGTTTTATAAGTTTATATTTTTCTCAAATAAGTAGTTAAATAGAATTTATTGTTCAAAAGCTTTATAAATGAGTAACAGAAAAAAAGTTTAAATATTTTTTAAATAGTGTTTCAGTTGAATATTCAAGCTTTAAATTGAAAGCACAGCTGTTTATGAGAAATAGAATATGTAGTGAAGTATTTGTTTAGAAGATTCCATAATTACTTTTTTTGTTTTTTTGCCGGTAAAGTAAAATAAATAGTGGATAATATTCATTATGAACATTCATGCAATTTAAATGTTTGATCGCGTGCTATGGAGTAATATAACTCAATTGAGCTCAACTCGAAAGATGTAGAGAAAAGGCTATTATATGCAATTCTATGAATTGCAGTGAATAATACAATATTTAACAAAATACATGGTATACATGACTAGTCTTTGTCATTTATAATGTGAATTATATAAGAGAAAAAAGTATGAATTTGAGTACTAAAAGCTCAGAAAACATTATGATATAGAATGTATGCGAGACGCCCTAAAATGGCACTGGCGTGAGCTGAAGCTATTAACGCGTTTATTCTTCGTCCTACTCCTACCACCACATTCATTAAGTCATATGACATCAACTCTCACAATACTAAACAAAATCCAATATTACAACAGTAAATGCATCGATTCAACTATAGCTAGGCATAAATGACGAGTTATACTGTATTATAAATCAATGCACAATTTGATGGCCTCCCCCCTAAACAACTGCTGATAATACCCATGTATTCTTTCACTACTTCTTCCCTTAGTTTTGCACATCCATTGCTGTATTAGTGCCAAAACAAGCAAACTGTACTTTGATTGTATTAACACAAAAACAAGAGGTTTAAGTGTTGAATGAGAGGAATATCATAGCCGGCAGTTCAACCGTTTCAGCGTATGAGATGTTAGATAAACAATTGCGCAAAGCTGTGCTAATCAACACGCACTCCATAGTGGGGGTGCAAATAGTGTACAGCAATGCGATGTAGTCAATGTAGTGCTGCTGTAGCTATCATTTTGTGCTGGCTTTGTCTTGCTTTACTTCAGTTAAGTAAACATTATGAATGTCCAGAAAAGATTCGTTATCGCAACTTAATCTACCCGTGTTTACATTTCACTATTTCAATGTGGGCTTTACTTTTCATTTTTTGCTGTGTTGATACAGTGTCTCTCTTTACACGCGAGATCGCGTAAATAGCACTTCAAAAAAGAGGAATAGATTGTGTTTCATTGCATATGCAATACACCAAATGAAAGTCCCTCTCATACGTCTAATGCCACACAACCGTGAGCTCTTCCTCTCAGAATTCATTATTTCCTTGCATTTATTTTCTATTATTTACTTCTGTTGCACTATCTCTGGAACAACTGACGAAAGTTTATTTTGTGTCGTCAAGAATAAATCAAATAAAGAGATGGACACAAGTAAATGGCATTTCAGTTTAGTCCTATAACTATTGGTCTACACATCATAATAGTATACAATATTAAATTAATTTATATATCCGAACAAGAAATGAAATGACAACCTCGTGAGACACTGTATGCTTGTGCACACTTTTCTGAGTTAGTCTAATATACTCTCCACTCATTCAATAATATATTTCCTGAGTTTAGTCAAGTTTACAATTTCAATGTATAAACATATGGAAAAGTACTTTCATTCTAAATCCTGTTTATAAACTTATCTCAAGAGTAGACTCCATATTCAAAATATCAACTTATCATTACTTTATTGAAGTGTTAAAATTACATGTGATCTAAAGTTTTTGTAAAAATGTCATCTAAAATGATTTGCCACTTAAGCCTCAATTTTGATGATTGATATTCAATTCGAGACAATGATGATTATGATAATTAGCAAAACAAACTTATTTTTTATTGTCTTCTGGAGAGTATAAGTACTAGTACAACAATTTAGTGGAGAACATAAGCTCATTTTGCGTGAGATTATACTATAATATTGCACTTTTTCACTCATCATTTTATTTCGCTATTCAAAACGCTTACGCATAAGATTAGAAATGGGGTGATTTAACCAATTTTAACTTAAGAATAATTATTTAAAAGTTAAGTTAGAAATTTTGCTCAATCTCAAATTTGATCAAAAGTCTACAAATATTTGGCATAATTTTGGTCTTGTTCTAAATCAAGAGGAATACAGAAGCTTAGGAGTTCACCGCTTTTTCGTGGATGAGTTACAGCTTGATCTGGAATCCTCCGAGCTTCAGATCAGCCCAGTTTAAGCTTAGCTTATGCTCTCTACTACTATTTTTATGGTTTACTATAATTTATAATATTTAATCTATAAAAACATGTAACAATGAAACGAATAAACCATCAAAAATAACTAATATTTTAATTTGGATTTTATGATGAGTTAAATGATAAAGTAAAGTAAATATTTTGAGTTATATTAATAACCTATTCTCTGATAATCTTATAAAACTCATTAAAAAAAGTGCATAAAATCTATTAAGCTAAACAACGAGGCTGTAAATCATGTAAACTCATGAGTGAAATATATAATGAAATTAAATGATATAATCATAAAATAAGGCCATATTTAGATCTTCAATAATTAATCTTAAGTAAATTTAAAATTCTAATTTCAAAATATCATGCTTTTTATTTTTTGTCTTTATATAAGTAAAAGGCACGAAAAATTTCGGTATAGAAACTCAACTTTAGGATTGAATTATGTGAAATCGAAAACATAACTTTGAAAACTTTTCTTGAATTAATAAATAATTTTAAGCCGAAATGAGAAATAAGGAAAATAGGTGTTGAAACATGAATTGCATAGAAATAAAAATTGTGAAAACAGAATCAAATAAAGCTAAACACAGTTTTATCCAAAAAAAGTTAAGATATGTATTATTTATTCTGATGTATGTTTAGAATAAAATGCGTCAGAACTGTAGGTCTTTTATATTTGTTTCATTTTTTAAATTGGTTTTTTCGGAAACTGTGTTCGACTCTCGGATGAATGAAATCAATCAATATTTATCCGAATGGAATTATAAAGAGAGCAAAGCGTACATAAGCAAAGCTGTATAAAATTGAGAGAAAGATATAGCATCTTAAGAGATACTCCATTGGAAATAAACGAGCGAAGAATATTACATATTTGAAGCGATCATAGACTAGTACACAAAAGAAAAAGAGTTGGAAAACTCAGAACATGAATGGATGTTATCTCACAAATTGATGGCATGAAAATGTACGTAAAACATTTGGGAAACTATGGTATGCATCACATTTGGAAATTGTCTGTCGGATGCAATATCTATCTTTTTCTAGTGCAATATACATATATGAAGCTCAAATAATCTTCCAAAAGTGCAATCGATTTTTTATGCTGCTCTCACTCGCATACACACAATATACAATTGAGTACACAAGTATAGTGTAAAGAAAAGAAAAACTGAATAACGCATATGTGCTGCTTAACGTATAAGAAAGTGAGTCAACGTATAGAAAAGAATCCAACGTTTCAATGATCTGTTCAAAAAAAGCTTATATGGGTTTCGAAATATGCCTCTTATGTGAAAGACCTTCTCTTGTATAATACGTTGAAAAACGAACAACAACTCACTGAGAAAAGGGGACATCAATTCTCAACAGCTAAAAGCAATACTATATTTCAAATAGTGAGTAAAATAAACTTAAAGTTGTAATCTTTCCTGAAAGCATACTTCTTGATTTATTGAAACTCCATCCTAACCAATGATCGTATTGATAACTTACAAAAATAACTATTCAAAAATTCCATAACCATTAAGTAAATCTTAAATTTCTTTCCTTTCAAAATCTAATAAAAATAATCATTCAAAGAGATTAAAAAGTAATCGAAAGACACATTAAATAAGTTTTAATACAAATTACTCGAAAGTTGGATATTATGAGCTGAACAATAGTTGCGTTTTGTTTAAAAGTAGAGTAGAATGATATGACGTCTCTTTTCTGTTTGTTTGACAGAAATGCATTTACAACTTGTAAATTAGATTATTCAACTGTTTTTTTGAAGGTTTAACAAATAAGCTCTACAATCATTCGCGAATACTTTCAATATTTACAATAACGAAAATATTCTTCAACTTATCATTTTATCTTTTATCATATATAGCCATAGGATAAACACAAATCTCATTATTGAAAACAAAAGTGTTGTTTCAAATTTTCAAATAACATGAGGTTAACAGTTTTGAACATTTTCGAAATTTGATTACTTTTTAAAACTTGAAATAATATATGAATAATTGAAACTTGTGTTTAGTTTTTGAAAGTAAATGAAAGAGAAATTTCGTGATTTAAATAAGGGTCAGTGTATTAAGAAGAGTGAATGTTATGAAAATTGGCTGTTTATAAAAATGTTGAGTGTTTTGTAAAGTTATGGCTGTGAATAAAAGCGATAATTATAAGAATCAATTATTTGACAACCATAACCAAACATTTAGAATGATAATATGGTTAAATAAGAGTTGCCTTCTTTGTAATGCGCAAACACAAAGCTCACAACACATACTCGTCTCTCTGGTGTCTGCGAGTCTCACATAATACTGATAATACACATAATACAAAATTATTGATCCAGTTCTTTTGAAACATTATGTATATTTAGTGTATTGCCTGTATTGCGAGCTTCAGTGAGGCTTATTTCCACTTGAAAACACGTATTAACTGTTGGTATGAGTATATATAATAAAAAGGTGATTTGCTAGTCTGTCAGCAGTATATAAGATATTAGCAAAATGAAAGAGAGAAGAGTAAGCGTAGAACAGATTTAACACGACTCGCTTGCCTCAGATAATTAAAACGCGGCTCAGATTCACGAGAAGTATGGTTTTTTCAGCCAATGCCTCAACCAGTAATTCAACCTTAAATAACAATCTGTATTGAGTTTTTGTTTGCATCACTTGCACTCTTATAGTGGCTGTTCATCTTCAAAATGAGCCACTCTTTTGAGCCACTCTTTGAGTCAGTGGTGCCTTTTATATGAACCAAAAAAGAGTAACAAAAAGAAAAAAGAAGAAGAAAAACAATCGGTCTCTTGTACTGTATATAATGGAAAATACAATGGAAAAACTTATACTTTTTGCATACTATGCTTGTCATGCATGATGCAGTTCGCAAGAACGTGATTGTCAAGTCAGTTACGCATCGTTTCACTGGATGGAAGCCAGCACTGTATTAACGTCATTAGCAGAAAACTGGCGGTACACTCACTAACTTAACGCTTACACTCTCTCGATTATTGCTCTGCTTAATAATTTTAACATGACTCAAATGATGTAATTTACAGCATTTGCAACACTAATACGAATTATAAGAATAATACCAACACTACTGACGAGTCAGGGCTTTAGTAGTTAGCATTGTATACTCCTGTGAACCCAAATAATACATCACGAAATGCAGATAATTTTATAAATTACTAACAAATTAGGATCGAAAATATCTATAACTTAAGGCTATTTATTTATTTGAATTTTGATTAATTTGTAAAAAATTAAAACTTGAAAACTATCTGTTTATTTAAGGCTAATCATCAAACGCATAATGTATTCTTTAAGTGGAATAAATAAATGAGAATAAAATGAAATAAGAATTTGTAATTTAATTACTATCATGAGTACACTATAATATAAAATTAATTTGAATAAAGATACGAAGCGCGTACTCATCCATCATAAGATTGAATGTTTCACTCTTATTCTGAAGCCTTGCATTCAATTGATAATTCAGAGCTTAAAAAATGAGTGTGTAGTGTATTGTGTGATAAGTCTTGCATTAATAAGTTTAAATTAGCGTTTTTCGCCAGAAGCACTTCAACAATGCATAATTATACACGACTACTAAACAAGAGCTCAGATTTGAACATTGCAAACACAATTAAAGCCTTTTTAAAATGCTAAATAGAAATATTTGTATGAAAGAATACAATAATATTATAGCTATTCATATGATTAAATGAGACTTAAAAGCATGATTTGGAAACTTTCGCTATTCTTATATAAATAATATCGCAATTGAATTGATGTTGAATTGCAATGTATTAAAAACAAGCAAATATATCACTAAGAGATGATATGTCTAAACAGAAATGCAACTATTTATTGAGAGTAGAGTACATAGAGTACATTCAACAACAACAAAAAGCAATATAATCTGCAGTAATTGTGCTTCTAATACACTAATAATGATAACTCTTAAGTAAAATATGCAGTAGTGTTGGGACCCTATCATTATGAAAGTACATTGATTTACAGGATAACAGCATAAGGATATTATTTATATAAATCGTGGTCAGGATAGAAATATTTGTTAGGGAAAAAAGTGACCCCCCTCTCAACCCCTGTACAGACCTGTTTATGCATTTCCACGTTTAATCCATAGGACATTTCATAATACTGCGTGAAAGAGAAAATTATTATAGGGTGTACTTAATTATAGTAAGCTTTCTATTTTCGATTCTATTAAATTGATAAGTCTAGAAACTAACTCACCATTACGTAATGTCTTTGCATTTCGGTCTTCTCTGTCGCGAGTTTTTCTAATTCTAATTTCAAACTGCAAATAACCAACAAAAGAAATTTATAAATTACAATTCATACAAAGAACATCATATATAATTTCTGTTCAAACTCTAATACTGTATATCATCATGAGGTGCTACTGTAGCACTTCATACTAAAACTTGTTGATGGCATAAAGATTAGACACTAAAATTTCAATAGAGTTTGTTATATATATTCAATTACATTGAACTTCACTAAATAAATAAAATTATCTATTAATTCATATCACTGTTAAGTATAAATAAAATTATAAATACTTTTTATTAGAGAATAGTTTATCAGAAATTTATTGCAGTCTAACCATATTACTTGAGTTCAAATGTAAATCTCAGTTATCAAAAGACAGCAATTATAAAATAAAAATTTAACTCATATAAGAGTCTGCTGTAATATCAATCCAAAACATCAATTAGTATAGCACTAAAATAATACTAAAATTGTTTACTATTAATTATGACTTGCTATAAATCATTTCCAACAAACTTTATCCTTCAAAAAGTTTTCCCTGAAATTTGATGCTTACCTGTGATACTGGGCTTGTAAAAAGTTGAACTCTTCTTTAATACGTTCACATGTTTCTGTGACTGTAAATTTGAATTGCTGTCCCGGTTGTGGAGGACCCTATCATGTAATAATTTTTCATATAATAATCATATAATAATAATTTAGTCAAACAAATAAATAATGTTGCATTAGTAGTTCAATAAACTTATATTTTATCATTTCATAAAACAATTATTTTTCAAAATATATTAAACTAAATTCAATATCAGATTACGATTTTATGAATGGTTTATTCGCTTGAATACTTAAAATAAATAATTTAGAGTACGATATAATCTAATTAAGATTAAAAGTGCAAATTTTCATTAAGTTTGTTTCGTGAAAATCCGAATTTATCATTTGTAGTCTCTTTAGTTGAATTTGTTTTTATTTTTCCCATTGGAGTTAATGGCATACTTTTTAAAGTGATTGTCAGTCTATACATTCTTTCATTCCTTCTAATTCCCATTTAACATCACACACAATGTTAGATAGTGTGGAGCAAAAGCAAATTAGTGCCGGTAAATAGATCTAGAGTACAGTACACTAAACTAAACTGGAATAGAGACAGCGCTTAGAACTTAGCTTTAAATTATTAGGCAAAGCGAAGCTTGTCATCAAACCCTTTTACATCTCGCGGTGTGTGTCTGTCTGTCTTTCTTTCTGAGAATGTAATCTAATCAGTAACTAATTAACAATTTTTAAAGTAATTATCAGTCCTCGAATAGACATGAATCGTAATCTTGTGCACATGTGCATAATATTAAACGGTTTGTAAATTTTATAAACTAACAATTTTCATGACTATCATATTTTCATTAAGAAAATTAATGAGTTTTCAAATTATTTATTGTGTATAAACTTGATATTAGCTGAAAATTATTCATTTATTCTGAAATGATAAATCTTGATCAATCAAGTCTTAAATTAGAAGCACTAAAGACTGTAACTAACATAACATGAAAATTATTCAATTGATTAAACCTTTGAATTGAATGAATTAACACTCGTGAAGGTTAAAACAATAAGAAATAGTTCTTAAACAAATATTTGTTGTGCTGTTCTTTACAAAACGTTGTCAAACAAGACAAAATGATAAAAATTGTAAATAGTTTAAACTTTCAAAGAGTACTCATGCTATCACTTGAAAATATTAAAGTTAATAATATAAATAGAAAGCAAAAAGTTCATACCGGATGTCGATTAGGATACATTGTAATGAGTTTCCAACTGAAATATTGGGTTAAGAATCACCAGAAGCCAAATATAAGACAACACAAGCAAAGAAAAAACAACACATTCTCATCAGTAGAGAATCTTTTGTCAGTTCATAAAAACCTACTGTAACAGATGTGGAGTAAAGTTGTGGAGATGTGTGCACTCAAATGTTGGGGAAGACAGCGGAGACTTTATAAGAGCCAATCGATAAAATGTCACAAAAGTATACACAAAAAGCCTGTGTTATAGTAAGGCTGTGCGCAACACACGGAATAAACTGTACTCTAGTTTACAGTACTGTACAGACACTTTTAGCTTATTAGCGAAGAGGAGCGGATTGTTTTTGGTGTGTTATTGCGTCAGTCCCTCTCTCATCATTGAGATTTGGTGTACATTTAGACAAATGGCTCTTTCTTTCTCTTTCTTACACTATTCTCTTTTCACGAATCTCTTTCTCTTTTTCTTCAAATAGTCTTTCACACCATTTTAAGCTCTATTTCCTATTTTGATTCTTCTTTTATACACATTCTGTCAAATAATTCAATAATTGAGTACATATTTATTCAGTCCATCGGAAACTATAGCCGTGTTTAATGACGTTAAATTCGTTGAACGATTTTTTCAGGTCATTCGTTGAAATAGAAATTTTCACATTAAACCAAAAATAATAAATGAAATAAGATTTTCGCTCAACGATTTAGGGTTTATTTAAAACACAAAACACACACACACACTCTTATTAGAATTTGGAAGATAATGAGCTATAACTATATATTGAGAGTGAGACACAAAAACACTTTTGATGATATTATTGTAGTGTTACTGCTATTTACAGCGAATACACGGTGTAATTGCGAGAATGGGAACTCTTAGTTGTGTCACTTTTGGCTCTTACTCTCGCCGTTGAATTAGTTGGAAAGAGCAAAACAAATCACCAAAAAGTTTTGGTTTTGGCAAAAGGCGGGGATAAGCATAAGGTTAAAAACAGCAGCTATGGATGCGGTTATCGAGACACGCCTTGAAGACCATATGAAATATGTGGCGAAGTTCACCATAACATCGAGCAGAAGAAGTTGAAGAAGAATAAGTACAAGCGTAGGAAAAAATCTTTTTGTTTGTTAAAAAGAAAAGTTGTGCCCAAGCAGTCAGTACTTATTTAGCCTCCGGCTTATGTGTATAGTTTGCGCCACACTATGAACCAAACTATAAGCAATATTTGATGCCATACACTGGTGTCTGCTATAGACTATACTCAGCATACACTGTATGCCACACACAGCGATTCTGTAAGAACTAAATAACTATTCTTTCTAGTTTTGGCTCTTCTCGTCACTACTGGCGACTGAATCACCAAAAAACATAAGAACAATGATTTTTCCCTTATCTCAAACATGCAATGAAAGCAATGAACGCACTGAAAATTCACTCATAATAATACTGAACTTGAAAGAGAAAGAGAGAAATGAGGGAAAATTGTGGCCGAGTTTGTAACTACTGTTAGTGACTTTGAAGGGCTGCTGTCAGGACTAGTCTCCACCTTAACTATGTTATGGGTATGTTAAGGGTGGGAATGATATGATTCTCCAAACGGTGATGTAATTTCTTCAACACTCCTCAATGGCTGCGGCAAAAAAGTTTGTAATACACAACGCAAAAGATGGTATTCTGTTGTCATGGATGCAAAAGTGAAGAGATTAATTTTTTCACCGATATGTCAGATAATCGTAATGAAAATTAAGTAGCACTTATTTTTGGCACTATCATAATTCCACTCCAGCATCACTTCTTATCGTTTAAGATTAATAACACTATTATCAGCGAAACTCAATGAAAACCAATTACAAACAAAAATTCAAATTAGTTTTCTTATCAAATCTACTGCATTAACAATTCAACTTAATCTCTGTTTAAGTAAAGATAATCCAAAACAGAGCACATAAAACAAATGTAACTCAAGCTTTCTTTTATATCATTTTATGAGTCATATTATATTGATATAAATGAAAAAATAATACAAATTTATCTGAATTCAACACAAACTCATTTAATGAATAATTGACAAAACTTTTGTAACACTAAGAGAAAAAAT
The DNA here is from genome assembly GCA_034696325.1 of Camisiidae sp. NCBI lineage: Eukaryota > Metazoa > Arthropoda > Arachnida > Sarcoptiformes > Camisiidae > Camisiidae sp. Next base: position 17,812 of record JAQFZT010000913.1, read on the forward strand.
TTATATTAAACATTAGCTTCAATAATAGGTGGTTCTAATAGTTTTAGTCAAATTGAAAACTCTTACATGTAAAATATGAAATTACATAACATTATGTGTTTTATAATGTTTGTCAAAATTGTGTGATAAGTCAATAATTGAAATTTAATCTTTTGAGGCGTTAAATATTTACTAATGATTTGAAATCGTCATCAAATAAGTGTTAATAGCGTTTACAATTATAGAGTTAGCACAACAAGAACTTTCGCTAATTCTCTCTTTTTGTTGTAATGCATAGTTTACTTGTCAAAAAAGTAATGTTTGCCTAAAATAAGGCAATAATAATTTGAAAGCAAGTGTTGAGGATTTTGAAATTGAGCACCAATTGAAAAGCTTTGAAAGAATCGTTGAGTACTTACCAATTGTATGGCGGCTACATTTTAAACCCACTTTTGAATGTTTTTAAGGAGGAGAGAAATTCTGTCTGTAATAGTTTTGAGTACAACAGAAATAGTAAAAGAAGAAGTCGGTAAACATGAAATACAGTACTGTACAGTCCTTCGCCCGCAGCTACAATTGCATCTACAATATTATTAGATCAGCAAAAGCTAGTTTATAATAAATCTTTTACAACGGAACTACACTTTTGCATATATTTTCAACATTAAAGAGAGCCCTCTCTCCCATTCACTTGTTTGAGTGTTTGTAAGAATGAGCTATAGATTGGAGGGGCAACTACTTTAAGAGTACCAATTCAAAGAAGCACAAACCTTATGGTCCATAACAACCTGGTAGAGGAGCTTTCACTTCAATAGTGTTATGGAGACAAAACAGCTCCAAAACCTTAAACTTATTTTCAGTTCAAAGCTTAACTCACTCAATAAACTCACTATCAATTGTCAAAAAAGAAAAGTGAAATTTTAATCGCACTAAAGCTTAACTTTAAAGAATTGATTACTTAAATTTCAAACATTCATAATTATATGCATAACGCATAAGTTCCGAAAAAAGGATTATTATTATTATCATTATCATAATCATAATGAGTTTTGTCAATAATATTCAATAATTTTCATACTAATACTTAATTTTTTAAATTTTAATCTCAAAAATTAATTTGAAAACTCAAGCTTAAGCTCATATACTCGAGCTGAATCTCGGAAATTTGAAAGTTCTGAAGAGATAATATTTTTGATTTTTTAAAAATCCTTTAGATATTTATAATTCTAGTACTGTTATGATTACACATCCTTATAATGTCACTTATAAAAAGTGAAT
>JAQFZT010000914.1:0-19054 GCA_034696325.1 Camisiidae sp.
TTTCAAAATATTTATTAAGTTATCTGACATTTAAACATTGTTCCAACATTGTTTTATTTGGACATAATTTATGTAATCGAAGTGATTTATTAGTCCTTTTCACTCATATATGAACAACTTTTTAAAATTCACCCTTTAGAGTTCAACAGTTATTTAACTAAATCGACTGTATTGTCATTTTGATAGTTGTAAGCGCGCGAAACTCTTTCTAATTGTTTCATTAAGAAACTTAAATCATGGGATAACAATAATTAATTAAAAACTATTTCCACTCAAACTCAATCCGGCCCTTCAAATATGGTTGAAGTGCCGTTTTTCCATACAGTTAATCAATTATAGTTGTTTAATAGAAACAATGTATTGATTGTCAAAGCGGTTAAAGTGGTGATAAACTAATTGATATACTCATTTTTCCTCCAAAACTATATATTAATTAATTCAATTTTAAATTTTATATCTGAAGTGAAGATAACTTATTGGGATTAAATTCACTTTTTTGTGTTAATTAATATACTTTCGCAGAAATAAAGATTCATGAAATCAATTTCTTTTATAAGTAAATTTTTAGATATCAGTTATTTTCAATTGACAAATATTTGAATAAAATGTCATTTCCATTAATGAATAAAACATACAAAATTTGTCAATAAATTAATGAAAATATTCATTCATTGAATCTATTGAAGTGTTTCTTCGTCATTAAAAATATTTTGAAATAATTCATTGGGAAATGGAAAAACAATAGTGTGATTGTCTTTATTTGCAATATTGCTTAATGTTTGCAAATATCTTAATTGAATGGCTTCGGGAGCCGATTGCATAACATTTGCGGCTTCGGCTAAAGCTTGCGATGCTTTCTGTTCTCCATTGGCTTCAATTATTTTAGCGCGTGCTTCACGTGTTGCCTGAGCTTCAGAAGCCATCGCTCGCTGTAATTCTTTAGGTAACCGAACATTCTTAATGTCAATTCTCTCAACTTTAACGCCCCAAAAATCTGTCGCTTCATCTAATGCTCCCTTCAAATAAATGAAAAAAGGTTTTAATTGACTCTCTAATTAATCGTCTTTTCCGAAGTGAAAAGTTTTTATTTTCTTCTAATAATTCTCACTTGTAATGATTGCCCAATTAGTTGACTATCAGAAAGTATTTGTGCTAATGTTTTAGTTCCCAAAACATTCCTCAAACTGGTGGCCGCTAACAGTTTAGTTGCTTTCGCATAATCTTCAACATTAGTGACAGCGACGATAGCGTTGTTGACGTGATATAACATGACTGCATCCACATCAACAGTAATAGAATCTTTAGTTAGTATTTGTTGCGGAGGAATATCATAACAAGCTGTTCGCAAATCAACGACACAATAATTGTCAACCAATGGTATAATAAAGACTACTCCCGGACCCAAAGCATTGCCTGAAATGGATTAATTTTTTCAAGTACTATTTAGTCAACAATAAGTTATAATAAGTTTTTTTTAGAAAATTCAATTTAATTTGAACCCTAAAACCTTTTGAATGATGTGTATCTATCTCTAGAATACTATTACATCTTGTATTTCTATATTGAACTTAACGTTAGGGTACAAAATGCATAACTTCTCTATTCCTTAATGTTTACAGATAGCTAAAGGTTTTGATAAACATTTAATGGACACAACAAACCTGATAGTAATCTTCCATTCCTGAAAAGTACAGCCTTTTCGTGATCGTGAATTACGGTTAGACAAAAGAATAGAGAGAACGGAAACGTTGACATGACTAACAAAATCATTGCTAATATCATTAATGAGCCAATTAATGAAGAACATGTCGATTCTTCATTATTGTCTGATAATCTTCTTCTTTTAGCTGTTATTTGTCTCATTTCGATTGTTTCTGTTAAGTTAGTTCTTGATGTGTGACTAATGTTGGCTTTTAATGATGACATTTTTGTTCATCAAGATCTCAATACAATTATAATTTCTTATTAATTTCGAGTTATAATAGATTAAGTTTAACTTCATTAATAGTGTCGGAAAAGGGCGACATTTTGCATATTTGCATGTTTCATATACGTGATAATAACACGAACAGACCTTAAAATGTGTACGAATCACGAAGAAACACGTTGTGTGAGATGCGCTTTATTTTGCATATTTGTGCATATTTCGGGATTTTTTGCATACATGCATATCTAACCTTTTTAGAGTTTATGTGCATATTTTGTCATTTTATTTTATTTTGCACTACTTATTTTGAACATAATTCAAAATTTACGAAAAAATTCAAAGGGGGGACTAAGGTATGTATTGAATTTTTGCGTGCATATTTTAACAAGATTTCATATATATTTGAAGGGTTTTACATGCATATTTTCTCTTTTTTTACTTGCATATATGTCGTCCTTTAGTTATAACATAGTGAATTGAATTAAAAAAAATTTAATTAAGATTTTCACTTTCAAAAAGATTTTGCTACCAAAAACTCTTTTTAAATGATGTTTATTTGACTTAAAACACAAAATGATTCCTTCTTTATAAAAAAAATCAAGTTATTACCGATTATATTATTTAATTGCTACCGCTTTCTAGAGAGTCAGATCTCCAAAATTCTATGGGTTTGTATCAAATTTTAATTGATCAATCAATTTGTTATTGAATTTAGTTTTTAACAAAACCTAAAGTCAAAATTTTAGTTATCTTTTTAATATTAATTGATTATAGAATAAAAGTTATGTTTCATAATTATGATTTCTCTGTTTTTTGCTCAAAATAAACTCACCAGTAATTAAGGAAATAAAAGAAGTCTTATATATATTTCATTAAAGAGTCATTAATTGAATACTTACTTTTTTATTTATTAAAAAATTGTCATCTTTACTATTATTAGTGGTTAATGAACAGAAACACAAAAAACTCTACTCAACTTCAATTATAAGAAGACATTCTAATATAAGAGAATAATAAACATTAATAGAGAGGAACATGAAAAATAATCATCTTAAATGCTTGTTCTTTATTTACTGAACAAACAATTACTTCAAAAAATTGAATCAAAACAGCGCGAAAGAAATGATTGGAAGTGTTTCTATTGAAATAATGGACAACCATTACTTAAATGATATTTTATTGAATGAATAAGTGAGATAATATTTTTCATGAATATGAAAGTGTCAAAAGTGTGGTATATGTATAGCAAACATTACTACACATGTAAATGGTATCGAATCGATTGGTCGAAAATACCTGTGTATGCAAACTTGCATTGAGAACACATTCTTTAAAATTGAATAACTGTATTTTTACACTTAAGGTTAGATTCTGAGAATTCTTATGCTAAACTTATTTTGTAAATCCTAGAAATTTAAAGCATTGTTGCGAATGAAGTTTTTTTTTATTGAATTTTAATTAATCAGTGATGTAAATGAACCTTATTTACAACAGTATTTTTGAGCTTCAAATAATTAAAAAAAATTTTTTGATAAATCTCATAATTTCCTTAAGTTAAACCATTTAAGTATTAGATAATACAATGATATACCTCGAGGCGAGTCATATTTATAGCTATGTATTTGGATTTTATGAATGCATGAGAAGCTTACTCAGAAAAGTTAAAAGATTTGTCATTACTTTATTTAGAATACTTTACTTGTATTTGCAATTGTGAGTTACATTGAGTCTATTGAGAAAATTTTTAATATATGTTTACTCTGAATAAAGTTTAGTGAAAGTAATACAATAGTGAATTTTTCAAACATAAGTTTCCAATACATGATTGCTAATTGCAATTTAATCGTTTCAATTATGCATAATTAAAGGTAAAATTTTGAAGGATTTTCGATTAACCGATTTTCTACAAACCGGAGAAATATGAATGAATACTAAAACAGTGTAAACAACACTTTAATAGCAAATGAGAGACAGATAAGTTCTTTCTTAATAAATAAAGTGCTTTCTTATTAATGTAAGTTTTCATCGTCATAGAGATTATATTGATCAATGATACGTTGGATTCAAACATATATCAAATAAATCGTTTGAGTTTATAAAATCGAATCACAACATTTGACTCTTAATAATATATTTTTTCGATCACTTTAAACATTAACAAAACAAAATTCTTATGTCTTGTAATCTTAATCTCTTAGATTTAACACAAAAAATAACGAAATAAAATTCTATAATCTCTGATTTTATATTTTCGATTAAATAAAAGTTTTTTCTCTCTTGTGAGATCATTCAATCAAAAAACTCTTATTACTGTTAGAAATGAATTTTCAAAAAATTTTCAATTAATTAGTTTGTATTGATTTGAAGTAAAAACAAATTCTTTGAATCATTGAAAATTTGGAAAATAGACTGAAAAAATTTCAAGAGTATAAATTGAACAAAATTGTAAAGTTTTTGCTTTGACTCAACTTCATGTGTTAATAAGTGATAGTATTTAAAAGAGCTTTCAAACAACGCTAACTAGAAGAAAGTCTTTCATAGAAAGAAGACTCTTATAGAAGAAATCTGTTCTAACATTATGTCGTCATGTTTTCTTCTTGATAACAGATGGAAATGTTACGTGCATTGAATGAGATGTTTAGCTCAAGCTATCAAACAATAATATTTTCATGTCTACAACATAGATATTCAAAAAGATTAATTTATTGATGCGTAACATATGGTGTTTTGTTCAAACTATTTCATTTCTTTACTCTTTTGGGCTAAAACTTCAATTTTTAATGAAAGTTACAAAACATTTTTCATGAATATAGTTGAACTTTAAATTAATTCAATAATGACTTGTTATATGAAATTCTTTCATTTTCTTTATCCTATTGAAGCAAATTTGATTTTCTTTCCAAAAAATTCCTATATTATATACTCAGAAGTTAATTGAATTTTTGTTATTCAGTAAAAAATTACAATTTTAATGTTTAACATACATAAGCTGTTTTCCCCGAAAGAATTTAGAGTGTTTTTGATTCAAATAAAATATAAAACTTGAGGTTAGCTTTCTGTTATTCATTAGGAGTCAAGTTTGATAGTCAGTGGAGTGAAGTCAAGGCTTTCAAGTTTCGATCGAGAGTTTACACTCTCAATAAAGTGCGGTCGAGAATTTCCAAAATTACGATCTCTTTGAAGCTAAACTTAATTGATATTTCATTATTTATTGAAAAAATTTGCTGTTCAGCACTTTTCATGTTAAACCTAAAGAAATTCGAAAGTCGAGAACCTCTTTTGATATTTTTGATTCCAGATTCGAGAGTTCGTACTCTCGGAAAATCGACCACTAATTAAGTCTTGGAATAAGTAAAATATTTATTTACTTTTTTAATGAACATTTAAAACCTAAGCAAACAAGAGCTCTCTTTGGGGACACAAAAAAGAGAAATAGCATTAAAAGCATTAATATATTGAAAGTGAATACTAATTCAACATTTGAATTCTTTGACAAATAAAAACGAAGCCTTTAAAAAAACAAACATCAAAAGAGACTATCATAATGACGGTTGAGTTGGTCTAAAACGTAACTTTTATACTAATGCGGAGATAGATATTTGCTTTTTTGACTAAAACAACTTTTGTCATTCAGGAAATTCGAAGAGAACGAACTCATGAGAAAGAACCCAATACTAAACTGAATTTAAATGCAAAGAATCAAACATCAAAAGAAGAAATAATAGGGAATCTTTAGATTCAGTTTGTGTTTCAGTCAATTAATTCTTTACTAAAAAGTCGATATTCTGGTCATTATGAGAAAAGAATTCCGAGTCATATAATTATTGAATTGATAGTCAAAAAAAAGAAATTAATGGAAATTAGCTTTTTTCATAACAATAAATATCAAAGATATTCTCAATTCTATGAAATAATTTTACATAATTTGTAAAATAAGTTATTCAGTTCCCCCAATAGACCAGAAATACTGAAACGAAAAAATAAATTAACATTAGAAATAAGTTAATAAAATTCTAATTTTCGGTGTTTTTATTGTTCTGATGTTCATAAATAATTTTTATAGTAATTTGTTTATAGTTGAAAAGGACACTAACAACAGGACTAAGTTTGAATATTTCATTAGATTGATTTCATTTACATGTTTAAAATCTATGATCACGACTCTTAACAATTTCTAATATATTTGAACCTTTAAACTTCAATTCAATTTCTCTAAAGACTTGATGAAAAATAGCTCAAAACTCCAAAAACTGTAAATTTATTATATCCCTTAAGCAATAAATAACGAGATTGAGGAAAGTATTTAGAACTAAAAAAATTTCTGTCATGAACAGGCTTTTCTGTCAATATGTTTCGAATGTCTGTCAAAATTTTCATCCAATGATAAAAAATAAGTTTTTTCTAATATAATTTTTTAAACTTACTCTTTTTGGAGTATCAATATTACTGTTATATAGCATTTGTTCATTTCATTTCATTTCAATGAAGTTCAAACAAAAACTCAAACCTAATTTTTAATAATAAAATACTTTTCATCTTTAAAACACTTTCTTTAGATCTGATTTTATGAGCTTTATTTTTCCTTTTTCATTACAAAGCTAATGATAATTAAACTTTACAAACTGTTTATATTTGTTTTCTTTTTCAAGTGTTGCCTAACTTTGAATTGAATTTGACGTTTTCCGGTAAATTGGCATAAAACCTGATAAACACGTTCCCATTCATTATTTAGAATCAGTATTTCAAATCTAATAAACATACATCAATCGATTTAATAATTCATTTGATTTGAACTAAGAGTTTACTAATAAATGTATTAATGATTAATTTAAGAATAAAGATAGAATATGGATTTTCAATTCAATTTTCTTTCCGTTTCTCAAGAAAACAATTGCATTTTACTATTTAAACATCTCAATTTTTCATGAGCGTCACACCATTGGTTTTTATTTCCTGAGTTCTAAGCGATCATTTAATAAGTTAATGCAAACTTTTATTGTTTGAGCAAAAATTTAAATGAATATAAAGAAAATATAGACCAAGAATCAGAAAATTTTCTGGTTTTAGACTTTTGTTGCTCAAGATTTAAGAAATGACCCAATTTTTAAAGCATTCTTTATTTGATTTGCATAACAGCTCATTATAAAAGGCTAAAGAGAGATTTCGTCAATCAATACTTCAAATAAAGATTTGTTAAAAGTTCAAGTTTAAGTTATATTGTTTTGAATCTTGAGCTTTGACTATTAAGAAGTGTGACTTAAGTTATTAGTTTCTTATAGGGAAGAACTGGAGCTCTAGATTAAATTAATCGAGTTTTTATGCTCTATTAATCAAAGTTAGGGCTCATTTCTCATTCATTGGATATGAGCAGTCATTCAGCTCTTATGAGATTTTATGAGTGTATTTAAATAAGTTTCATAATTGACAGTAGCAAAATCAAATCAAATATTTTTGTCTAATTTGAAAATATAATCAAATGAACTTGTAAAGTTTATCAGAAAAAAAATTTAAAAATAAAGAGAATAAAATAAAAATTAAATTTCTCTCAAAATATGTTGTTTTCCAATTAACTGAACTAAATCTTTATCAAATATCGGAATGAAAAATAAATTTTAACATTTTTTGTGTGTAGCAAAATATGGCGTGATTTGAATTTCATTCACTAAAATATTCGATTCACATACAAATATTCTCATTCTGAATATCAATGAAGAACAAGACTTTATTGTACTGTAAGTCACAATATTGTATGTTTTGGTCTCATGTCTAACGTGTGTAGAGCTCAAGTCCTTCATGCGTATACTCTATCAAGTGAATAAAGGAATTTTATTCATCTGTGAATTGAATTCTATTTATAGATGGATTGATCTCCTAGTTATCTAGAGTTATGTTTATAACTGAGAGCTAAGATCAGAAATTTAAGAATACGCGTATTAGTGTTTGATGTGCTCAACTCAAAGTTTTCCCAAATTAGTTATTCACTAAAATTTTGAACATGTTCTCAATAAGATTAGCTTCTTCAACCCATCAATATTAAGAAGTAAAAATTCAAAATCAGTATTTGATTTATAACAATCGAAGATAAAATTTGATCTAAAAATTATGAATAAAATTAATAGTTTTCTAAATAATGAAAGATGTGTTGAGTTGTGATCTTCAAGTCGAGAATGAAAACAATAATACTTATTATGCAAGATTTGTAAATTGGAGTTTCTATAATATATGTTCTTTTTTATTGATAGAAAAAACTTCCAGACATGGATCAAGATATTATTCTCTGTAAGTTATCACCACTTATTTCAGCTCTAAACTATAGGAAATGAGTTTTAAGAGGCAAAGTGTGCCAAGTCTGCTATCATAAGAAATATTGAGGATTCGATTTTTTCTGCTATTAAAGTCAATTTCATTTGAATTATTTGAATGTAATAGGAGATAAACGCTCTAAACAGAAAACTAATCAATTAATATAAAGATCCAATGAATCGGTCAATTAATTCTCAACTGAATAATATGTTCATCTGATTAAATGATGTGAAAGAATTGGGAACGCTTTTATAGTCAGTTTGAGTATGAAAAATGTGGGTCCAGTCATACGATAAGACAAAACATATGAACGGTATTAGAAAGAATAGAAAACCTGAAAGTGTTGATTAATTGAAACCTATTGTATTCTTACTATGCAGTGAAGTACTGCTTCCTATTAAAGGGCTTTAGCGAACATTCTTCCCACAAATCTTCCGACGCTATCTTTTGTTGAAGATGAAAATTTTCGGCACCTATTTTTTTTGCTAAACTAGAGAAATTTCATAGCTTTCTGTGATTATGATAAAACCTCAATTATAATTTACAAACTAAAAAATTTAATATAAAACAAGTTTTGATTATTTAAAGCTTTCATTTTCATGAATACACAATATTTTGTAGATAAGTAACGTAATTTAGTCATTCAATACAAACAGATAAATTTAAATTTAAATCCGAAATAACTTATAAATTTTAAAAATTTATTTCTAGAACATGAAAAAACATTTTCTCATTAAACAGATCTAATAATGGCTAAAACAGTAGACTTCCTAAAGAATAAGCTCAGCCGTAAGAACTTGATGTCAAGAAAATATAGTCAAAATATCTATCTATAAATATTATATAAAAGCAATGGTAACAAATATATATATATTTGTGGCATTGAATGTATCCCTAGTTTTATAGCCGAAAATTCCAAAATCTTCTAATGACAAGCACTAAAATAGGCGGAACTTTTTTCTCAATCCTCTGTATATCTTTTACTCCAATCGTATATTATGCTGACTTCAAGTATGAGGAAAATGTACTATTTTTTGCACGATTAGAAACTAGAGGCATACTGTACTTATTATAAAAGATACGCTCATAAAGATAAAGGGATGAGAATTCAGACTTATGTAATAACTTAGTAAATATAACTACAATTTTGAAGCTCATATCGAAAACTCAATTTTCAAAAGATCATCCATATATATATGAACAAATTTTTAGGAAAAAGGCCAAATAATGCAAAATTTGACATCGGATATAAGTTTTCAATTTTTTATGAAGTTGAGATACCCATCAGATTTGCATTATAATTTAAATCCTGGTTTTTTAGGATTTAAAGTATTGAATTGAATTTGACAGTCATATTGAATTCATATAAGGGTTTGTGAAACAGAAAAACTATGGTTTTTATTTACAGTAAATTATTGATAGAGTTTTGAATGAATGCATAAATTATTGAAAAACTAAACTACACTCAAAGATACGGAATTTCTAATTTTTAGAATAAACTTAAAAATATAATAACAGAACTTCAATAGTTTGATCGACATTTCATACACTTTTTAAATGGCAAACTCGAGTTTTAAAAAGTTTTAATGAAAATTTAATATGATTATTGAGTGATTGCATAAGAAAAATTAGATTGTCTTAAAAACATAGAAGCTATACTTCCTTTACTTGACCCGATCTGAACTCAATTCTTCTTAAAGCATGACTTCTAAAACGATCAATAATTGCAATTAATCAATGTTTAGCTTTCAAAAAGAAAAAAGTTATACTGTAGAGCATTTCATGCGATCAGTTGAGTATAATATTGACGCTAATTCTTTGGCGTTTTTTTAAAATGCTGAGCAATCTTAAAATAAATGAGTTAGAACTTGACATCCCTAATAAGTATCAATTTATTATAATCTAATTGAAAAAAAAGATTTGAGACTTCATTATAATAGGGGTTCAAATTATGTCTTGAAGCAGTTGAAAATTTCTATCTAATTATAATTAACTTCATTCTGAGCACAACAATAGTTTTAAATTAAGGCTAATGTTTCGAGAAAATGGTAATGACTCTAACCATTAATAAGTGAAAGGTTATGAATAGATACTCAATGACAACAACAAAAAAGATTTGTGACAAAAGACTTTTATAAGTCTTATTCATTGACAATAATCAGAATTTCTCAGGAAATCGTTATTCACTTGCGCTGAAACTTCTATTAAAATAATGGTCGGAGTCTTGCAGTCAGTCTGATAGAGGAGAGGATATTGCAGGGAATTAAGCAAAAGAAGTTTCGCTTTAATATAACGTGTATATGAGTATAAAGGGATGAAATGGTTCGACACAATCTACTCATTTAAGACACTGTCATTATTGAACGTAAGTTATTGTGATATTTATGAATTCATATAAAGCTCTATAATCCTCTTCTTCAATCTTATGCTACTTTTGCTCTTTCATAATATAAAGTTAATGAAATTAAGCGATATTTGTATTTACAAACTTATAGAAACTCATAATAAACTTACTTAAACTCAGTATTAGATTTATATCGATCTAAATTTAGGATAGTTTACAATCGAAGAACTTAATTGCAAAATAATGTTCAATGAATAGGAAAGTGTCAAATAATGTTAACATTTTAGCATCAATTTATAATTTGTTTAATTAAGTCTTATTGAGATAACTGCTCAACCAATTCTAATCAACACACTTTTACTCTATGCAACCTTTATTATTTTTTTATGCCAATAGAGCTCAATTTTCATCCCTTAATAGAAAGCATTCGGTCAGCCATGAGTTTCGGACTTCAAACTACAATTATTATTTTCAAATAAACTATTAAATTTTGAAGAAAATATAGTTTATCTTCTATTAAATCTTAAGATTCATTTCTATCGTGATTTTTATTCCTAATTTCAATTCAAGGATTAAATATTTGCTCTTCACAAACAACTCTGATTGAATGATAGATTGACCAGACCATGAGATCACCCCAAATAGACAAAATTTCCAAAAAATAGTGTTGGGTCCTCTAGTTTTTAAAGTTAAAAAAATCCTGAGAAATAGACTGTTATCTTCCTTTGATATTTTTGCAACTCGCGGAATCACCCAAACAAGACCTGTCTCACTATTCAATAAAACGTATTTTTAAATAATACTTTAAATATTTTTAAGTAATATTATGTAAAAAGTAAGTTTTATACCGAAAGTATTTGGCACACATTTAAGTTATTTTTATTCTATTGAGCATTGTTTGACGTGCCTTCATATTTGCCTTGATTCTGTCTTCATATTTAAGTTTGACTGATATTTTTGAAAGAAGTATTTCGATCTCTAGTTTAATGAAATGGCTGAACGCAACACGAAAATTCTCTAGTGATCCATTAAATTGACACTTTTCTGCAATAAAGCCTGTTTCGATGCAATTTGCACTCTCTTAATTTGATCAAATATATTGGATGAACTCATGCAACTCTTAAAGCTACTTCTAAAGGTTGTGCGATTTTTTTACTCAATATTAATATAAACATTAAAGTTATTTTAAATTCAACTCTAATATTCAAGGCTAGAGAAAATCAAATCATTTTTGATACACTTCTGTACTCAAGAGTGCTCTTGAATCCAAATATAAGAACGTGATAAAAATTTCCTAATATTGACTCTCAATTCAATTACAAATTACTGCTTCAAGTATTTTCCAGTTTCAAATTGTCATATTATCAAAACAGAGATGATATTAGTATTTCAAAAGATTTGATCTCTACTAGACATTGAACTCAATGAATCAAAATTGCAGTGTAACTTCAATATTTATGAGTACAATTTTTCACAAAGTAATCAACAATTCTTATCAAAACTTTTATCATTATAAGTTATGAGCGAAATTCGTATCAATAGTTAATGAAACTGTTTAATTCGTTTGCTATAAAGCACGAAATACTCAGATCATTAGACTCTCACATTAGTTTTGAAATTACACGTGAATTTTAATTTGGGATAAAAAGGAAAAGTTTTGATTCATTATTAAAAATAAGAAACGAAAGTATATTTGTTTTACTGTCTATTATATCTGATAAATGACATCCTCTTTACAGTAATGTTGATTTGGTTGAGTTTTCGATTTCGCTTGTCTTTCGCTTTTGCTTTCACTTTCACTTACGCTTTCTATAATAATTAAATTATAATAAGAAAACTAATGATTATATAATATTTAGTACAGCTACTCCAGAAAACACTTGTTTCCATGGAATCGGAATTGGAATCGATTCATAAATTATTTACAAGAATCGGAATCGAAATTAGAATAACGAATTCTTGGAATCGATATTAAAAATAGTTCAGTAATAAAAACCTTTTTAAAGGATAGATTATATCGAGAGACTAATAAAATAATAATTCAGTCATTTTTATTTAAATTTCAAGTTTAATTAAAAATAATAATAAAAATGTATAAATGTTTTTAAATACGGTTTGATTCTGGACAACAACTATGATTGAGAATTATAAGCATTACAATTAAAAGTTTTCAAATTATTAATTGACAATTTAATTTTTAGAGTACTAAGAATTAAAAATCGCTCTCATTTTTCTACAATTAGATTTTAGAATCGGAATTGAAATTCCAGGAATCGGAATAGGAGTTGGAATTGAATCAGAATTTCTTCGGAATTGGAATCGGAATCGAATCAACACTAATTAAAATATGTTGCAATATTATTGTAACTCATAATCAATGCTTTATATTGAGTAATTCGAAACTTTGAAAATGAATCATTGATTTCATTTGTTTATAAAAATAACATTTCAATATGAACGTAGATTTGCAAGAGTAGCTTTGGCTCCAAAATAAATTTTTTAAAACTGTAATATAATTTTCCGAAAACTTAAGACTATCTATCATTGGGAAAGATATATTACAGTTAACACATTTAAAAAAAATTATTTTAGAGCTAAGGCTACTCTTGCAAATCTACGCTCATATTGAAATGTTACGTTAATATGTGTCTATTTTTGTTTCACTTATACGAATGACTTTCGCTCTTACGACTAACTTTCGCTGTTCACTTTATTTAGCTTTTCTTTCGCTTTCGCAACAGCCAAATTATTTCAAAGCTTTTTAAATCGCTTTCCCTTTTTAAAAGCAAATCAACGCTACTTTACAGTTACGGCCAAATCAATCGAACATATTTGGCTAAATTAAAATATATACTTCAGTGTAATGCAGCTCTTAATATAGAAAGCTTAAGATGTATTGCAATAAAGTAATTATATATTTTAATAAATATACTACATTGATTTGGCTGTAACTATACTATTATCGAAATACATGAAAAAAGTAGTATAAATTGAAACTCTTTTTTCAAACCAATTTGAAAGTTCCGAAACAGATGCTGTTCAGCAGATAACTACTTGTCGCTTCTTTCAGGCTTATCTTTACTACTTTTCCATGATTTTCATTATAACTTATAAACAATACGAGAACTTTTTTGCGGTTTGTAATCATTTTTGGTATTTAAAATGCAATTCACGTTAAGGAATAGTTTTTGTACAAAAGTATGGAAACTGAATGTGAATTAAGCCGAAACAAAGTTTTTTACTAGTAGAAGATGTGCCTCTTATAAAAATGTTATCGTGTATTCTCACTGCTTTACTTATCATAACATTTGAAACTCAAATAAGTAGAAATATTTCTCAATAGTGTAGAACAGTATTAATACTATTAACATCACTATAAGATGTTGTATTCATTTAAGCATTAAGTAATTCAATATTTAATAGTTGACATACAATGCTGATAGTGTACTCTCAAAAGGCGTGACGCTATCATTGCCTCTCAACAACTTTTGCAAAGTATATCTATTTCTTTGAGCTCTCTGTTGATGACATAAGAAGAACAAACTTAAGGAGAAGATTAATGGCAAGAACTCTTCGATTGGGCAGTTCTGACTGTTAGAAATCACCTTTTTTTTAAACCGATAACAATTTATTGAAGTTCTTTGGAATAGGATTTTGTGAGATTCTCCTATATCTTCAACTATTGCATTCAAGTTACTTTCAATTTTTCACTTCTTTTTGAACACAAATTGAATATCATTAAGGGTTCATCGGCTAAAGATTACATGGAATTTCAAAAAAAGTCTTTAAATTCAATTTTTCTGTGTTTAAAGTGATTCAATTTTTCAAACAAATTCAGAGAAAGGTTGTATTTCCGGTCACAACACGAGTTTCCAAATTGCTGAGTCAGTCTTGCAATTTTCTAATAATTCAATTGTTTTATTTTCAGAAGATTAACGATAATTCAAAGTTAATCTCAATTAACATTTTCCCGATTAATAAAACAATAGATCAAACCATGAAAAGCTCTGAACCTTTAAATATAAGAATAAAATTGAGAAAGATTATAGTCATTATCAACGCGTCACTTATCTATTTGAAGGATTGAATTCGATTACATTTTCCCCTACTTTTATCTAAACTTCAATACTTTAGTATGAGTTGTCCCCAGACACTCATTAAAAGACTCTTCACTGCCTGTCATGATTTTCTATTCATGTTTTTACAGTAACTTTGCTTAACGACAACAAAAACTTGTCCATACATTACCTGTTAAAAGGATAAATGAGCCCATAATAAGTATATGTCATGAGAACAATTTGTTATCTAATGAAGTTTATATTTATTGATTCACTAAGAAATATATATTATTAATTCATGAAGAATCTTAAATTATTTTATTTAATATTTGTGAAAAAGCAAAATAATGTTAATAAAACTTCTAAATATTTGTGTTGAAATAGAGAAATGTTTAATATTTAGAAACTTATTATCATTTGAAAATTTAAATTTGATGCAAAAACACTGATTTGATACAGATTCACAAACACTATGAATTGTGCAACTCTTTAGTTCTATCAATGAGATCAATATTCTTTGTCTGCTTTCTATTTTATTTTTATCGCGTTTATCCTCTTTATTTTCTTATGTATAATACTTGAAATTGTTGGAGGAAAAGCTCGTTTGAGATATTATAAAACTTATAATAGTTAAAAATTTGTTATAGAATTTTAGTAAATTGATTGAATCTTATGTTATATCAGTAAGTGTTAAAGATCATCATCAAAATATATTGGTCCGAATTAACAGCTTTTGAGTTAATAAAATTGTATTGAATTATTTTTTGTCTAAATTTTTTCAAATCAAATAGTTTTTAATATCTCATAACAGCCTCATACAAATTTTGTGTCACTTTATGTTTTGGACTTGAAAATTATGTGATTAAAGTAATTCAATCAAAAAACAAGTCAACTCACAATTTCTTATTAAGTTATAGAATAGAATGTGTCATAAAATGGAAAGTAAGCTATTTTTATGTAATTTTTGTGCCTCTACTGTAGATAAAGAGTGTCATCAGAAATAAACTCATTTTCCGTGAAGATTGAGACTCAAAAGTATTTCAACGATTTCAAGACAATTCACAATTCTCTAAATTTTGAAAATTATTTCTAATATTTGAAACAAAACTGTAGTTATTAAGTTTTGTTTGGTTATATGATTTTGAGTTATAAATGAGGCACAATTTCAAGTATGATTACTTACTTTAATAAATACAATCGAATGCTTATCCACTATTATGGAGCAAACAATCCTAACCTGAACCAAATTCAGAAATGAGATAAAACAATAAAATAGGAATATAATATCCAAGAAAGTAATTGATACAGTTTGATGATCGCATGCCATACTATTAGTCGGTCGGATGGGCATTGAGAGATTGACCATTAAACTATCTGTTCAAATTCAAATATTGAAAACTAGCGCGCAATCGGTTTCAAAGAGTGAATCATTCAATTATTTGAAAATCTCAAACAAAATACTGTTGAGAACGTTGAGGAAAATAAAAGAAAAAGGTATCCAAAATGAACTGCAAATGTTTGGCATGGGATTCACCTTAATATTGTTTCATATGATATAGAAAAGAAAATGACAATTTATATTAATATTTATGATCTTATATTTTGATCACAATCTCTAATAGTATAGTGTAGTAAAACTATTTCTGTTGTCATCACATTAAAGATATAAAATATTGACCTGTTGTTAAAGGGAACTTATCGATTCGGTAATATTAATAAATGAAAGAATATTTTATTCAATTAGTAATCAAATAATTATACTTTCCAGTTGTGGTCCTATATGTAGAATCATAGCAGGAGTTGTTATTTGGTTCGTGAATATTAGTATTATTTCATCATTTCGGGGAACTTATAGTGTAATAGACAAAAATATAAGTTTTATTTATAGATTTCAATAAATATAATTATATTTCAAAGATAATGAGCGGTAAAATATACTCGCTATTCCTTCTCATTTCCTGTAAACGTTCTTATTCATTAAATATTGCGAAAGATAAAATTAACAAAAACATTTTAATGTCTATCATTAGACTGAAGAAATTCAAAGCATTTATTGATTTATAAATTTAGTTTACAACACAATTTTTCTCACTAAATAATTTACAAGTAAGATAATAAGTAATAATAAACAAGTAAAAAATAACCTGAAAATTGCTATACAGTATAAATATTTTGTATAGGGATGCCAACTCTCCAGTTTTACGCTGAAATCTTCCGCTTTCAGACATCTTCTTCCTTCTCAAGCGTAAGTGTAACGCTGGGGACTGAAATCTCCCGCTTTATATGATTAAGTTTAAAATACCAGAATAGAGTGCAATAATTTTACTTGTAAGAGTTGCACATTTTTCTTGCTTTGATGATAATCATATTTCAACTTTATTAATCCTATTACTGATTCTAAGATTCATTCTAGCAATCATAAACGCCTGTATATTGAAATCGAATTTGCATTGAAGAAAACGTATGTGTTTATTTCTAAATTTGCATTGATTGAGTAATTTCGAATTTATCATGGTTTTATTGTTTGTGATATATTCAATTAGAAAATAATATTTTTAGTTCTTTTTCACGCTGAAAGAAACAGATTAATAGAGCAAGTACAGTGTAGAAGCTGAAATATGTATAAATTAAATTTCACCATGTAATGTACTGAATTTTTGGCAACTTGGGTGGGTTGGGCCATTTTTGGGGGCTCATTCGACACAGCTCAACAAGCAAAGTTGAATGAGCCTCCACATATTTTCTTAGCCTCCAGGAACTTAGATAAAAACCCAGGAACACTCCCCCCCCCACCCAAAATACAAACTTCCCATAAAAAATCTGAGATAGCCATTTTATTCAGCTTCAAAAGCTGAATTGAATGATCTATCTCTCGACATCTTAGCATCACCCAGTTCTTGAATAAGCTTATTCAAACTTTCACCTAACTCAACTTTAAAATCTGTTCTGGTGCTTCCCGCCTTGACGCCTGCTTCACCGACTCGGATAAAACCTAAATAATTTTTTCATATATTTTATTATATTTAACCTAAAATAACCTAAAATACCTTAAATCAAAACCTAACCGAAACTGGTTAAGAGTACAATGGTTCGACTTGCCTTATCAATCTGAGTCGAATGAGCCCTTCCTTGACTTTCTAGCTCCCCCGGTTCTCTCTGAGCCCACAGGCTCTGATCTGACCGAATTTTTTAATCTTGTATCTAAAAATCGTAAATTAATACAAGATGCAAAGTTTGAAAAGTTGAATTTGTATTAATTATAATCTCAAATCATGACTTTTAACATTTTTTTTTAAAAATAAGGGTCCCCATTTTAGAAAAATTTCTCCCGCTTTTCTCCAGTCAAGTGTTGGCAACCCCAATTTTGTATAATATTTCAGAATAAAATACAAAAGTTTAAGCCGCAGTCGCCTGAATTCGCTTTAAAATTCAGTTAATGATCACTTAAAATATAAAATCAAATAATCTCTCGATCACAGGAAGTTATCCGGATTACAATTGCCAAAATTGTTTGAAAAATGTTATAATTAATAGTAGGAAACAGCAGATCCAATCAGAATTTTATGTGTTTATAAATTTTATCAAATCAGAAACTAAAAACTGATTTTACAAAAGATTATACTAAAAACAGAAATAAATTTAACCAGATCTATCAGAAACTACCAAATGGTAGAACATCTGAGACAGAGAATTCCATTGTTATGGATTTGAAACAAAAAAAATTAATTCAGCATATATTTTGAGTTGAAAATAGTAGATGAAAAACATATAATTTTATGAGAGAACGAATTATTGCTGGAAAAAAGCAGTGAATATTTAAGAACTTTTGTGACAAAAGATTCCTTCAAAAAAGATTTCTATTGAATCGACAATAATAAAAAACAGTTTCAGGAAATACTCGTCAGCTATTCTTTCAGAACTCAACTTATAATTATGTTTATATTCATTTCAAGTTATTATCAAGTTATTTAGGACTGTGAAGAGCTCTTAAAGTTATTATTCATAGAATGAATTGAATGCTAGAATGTTTGCAACACTTTATATAGATTTTATAATTTGAAGAGTTTTCAGACTAGAATCGTATGAACCTTAACACTAATGACCTAAATCTAGAAGTTATAAGGATTTCAGCTTAAATCTAGTTGAAGAGCAACGAAATGAAAATCGAAGTCATCAATACCTTTATCACGAGTCAATGTAATGACAATCTCTTAGATCCGATTAAGCATTTTTAAGAAGAACTCGATAAATATATAATTAAACCCATAAATTGTTAAAAATCACTGTTATTTTCGGTTAAATCATATCAAATATTTATTCTAATTTTAAATTTCTAAAATGATTCATATCGTCGGGTGAGTTCTATAATGTTCTAAATCGAAAATTTTCACAAATGGAGTTATTCATAGATTCTTATACTCT
>JAQFZT010000915.1:0-19025 GCA_034696325.1 Camisiidae sp.
GAATATATGAATCCCTTAAAGTTTATAATCTAACTATTAATATCCGGGCTCTCACAACAATAATTGCCTCTCATATTCAGTCATGTTTGTTTGCTTTGTTTTTCTAAATGACTTTTTATTCTGAACTTTGACCTGTCTTATTATATTTATATGTACTGTACGTTTGTCGAAAAATATTATTTACAATAATAAAGTACTCTAATCATTCTCAATAAAATAAAATATGAATCATGTCTGACTAGCAAAGTATATGTAACTTTCAATTTAACTGTATATCTGAGAAAAACAAACAAATATTCCTAAGTTTGGCCACAATTAAGAGATGGAATGCTTTACTTAACAGCACTTGTTTAGGGAAATATTTTAAAACTTAAATAAAGTGGAGAATATAAGTGTTTGAAGTATTGTAGAGAATAGTAAGAAAGAGAGACTAAACATTTTTAAAAATGACACAATTGACAGCTTTCTGGAAAATACTCGATAATAAGCAGAACGTGAAGAGCATTCCGAGTCTGAATTTCAGACATAAATAAAATGCCAAAAATATCTTCTATTTAGAAAAGGATGAATGCATACCATAGCGACGGCATCTCCTTCTTCACAGTTATTACCATTACTTTTGTTGCAATCTTTGCTGAAATCAGTTTTCTTATTATGACATTTTTTACAGCTATTGACGCATTTAACGACTCCGTATTCAATGAAGGCTCCGATTATGAACAGTAGACATGTCGAGGCCCAGCAGTCCATTGCCGTTGAATAAGATACATTTGGTGACTGATAGTTAATTGCAATCACATGCAAGTATAGCAGCAATAGTGTCACAACTAATGTGATAATACGCGCGGACTTGTCCAGTCTTAACCAGAATGACACGAATGATACAAATGTTATAATAGCTGTCGGGAGGAACCAATTTTTCAAATATCCAGTTAACTCTCTATCAAATGTGAAATCCGCTTTTAGACACGTATAGTTACCTAAATTTTTAAATTATGATTTCCCAAAATTAAATATTTTCAATAATTAATGTTTTATTGAAGTCTATTTATTTTTTAATGAGAAGCAATTCTCACCAGTATTTGTTCGAGAAGCACAATAGTTTGTTTCAAATGATTCTAATGTCATTCGTGGTAAGTGTAAACTACGAGTAACTTCGATTGGGTTCGTCTCTTTCCATATGAACACTATATCATCTAATGTGAAACCATCTTTTTCATAGTTGTGAGAAAAAAATTATTTATTTGAAATAAATTGATGTTTTTAATAGATATTTGATCATTGAATAAAATAACTAAAATGCATACAACATTCAAAGCTCTTGTTTTGAGCCTTTAATTCAAGAGTTATGACGATTTATGCAATTAAATAAACATTTTATACTCACAACTCGCCAATTGTAGTGAACAAAGTTGTTTATCAAATGGATAATGTTTAAAATCCATTGGACACGAGAGCGTTAATGTGATTCGAGTGGAGAACAATACGTTTCCATTAGGATATATACGAACCAATTGATTGGGGTGAAGTTCTGCGTGTGATTGACTTGATCTCGAGTTTGAGAAAAAGACATCTGGACTCCAAATTCTTTTCACATCATCTAAACTTATGTATCGTATTTTTCCATCCAAGTCATCGAATTCAAGTCTCCCATCATTCCATTGCTGTCGAAATGTTAACTGGACTTTCCATTCCATTTTTTTGCTGCAGATGTACTCAATTGAGCGAACATATATACTTGTTCTGACCACAACCGGCTCATCAGAAAACGAGCCGTTCAACTTACTGAACGCTCTAGTTTTAGGATCATAGCGACTCTCAGCTAGAATTTGGTCTACAATTTCTTTTTCTTTTTCGAAAACATTTTTCTGTCTGAAATATTTAGAACAAAATATAAGCATCACAAAACATTTCACATATAAGAAATTTATTTTCAAAATATAATTATAGTTTAAAAAAAATTTTAAATCGTGGCAACAATTCAGTACTTGTACATCAATATGGAAAATTCACGTTAGCTGATAGACCTTAAAAGTAAAACACTTTATGTAGATGGAGTTATGAACTTAGATAGTTTGTTTTACTTTTAAGGCCTATCAGCTAACGTGAATTTTCCATATTAAAGTACACTTATTTTTATTATTTCATGAGTTCTGTGATCATTCTTTTCTATTAAAGGATTTTCTTTTTAAATGTGCTCTTAAATTGCTAGCAATACTACCCTAAAAGGTTTAAACTCAAGTTCAGGAACGAAAAAATATATAACGCATTTAAGATAAGCTTTTATAATGATGTTAAAATGTCGAAAGAAATTCTCTTGAATTCAATCAACAAATTAAATCTGTGGGTCCACTAATGAATGTACATTATTATAATTAATTACTTTAAACGTGATTTAATGAGGATATCAGTAATAAAAATTATATGTAAATTTTCTAAAAATTTCCTATGAATATACAGTAGAGAATAAATTTCAACTTATTTCTTATATCCTGTATTCAAATTTATTTTATTTATTCAATTGAAGATAATAAGCCTTTGAGTCCTTAATCACAAGTCATATCAAAAAGACTTTAAATATTTAATTTCTTTTTTTCAAAAGAAATGTCTATCACTTCAGCAGTTATTTAAAATTCTTCACATTATTACAAATCTCTATGAATTGCAAAAATATTTTGATAAAATCGAATGCCTTTTTTATGTTTGATTCTTCCGTGAAAAAAGCATTCAAGACTTTAATATTAGTGTCAAAAATGATTTGAATAAATTTATAAACACTATGATATCAATCTTTTGGTCTTAACCTTTTGGTTATATTCTTTAGGCAGGAATGAAAGAAAATAATTGATTTTGCGTGACTTCTAAACATTGTTAGATTGCGTGCTTTTCATTGATTGTTAGGGAATATGACAACTATTACACGATTTAATTTTTTATACTTCAGTATAATTATTATTGAGAACTTTTGAAGGAAGAAAATTTATAATTGCGTGGAATCAACTGTTTGTTTGCTTTTTTTTGTAAACTATCACACGATTTAATTTGAAAGCTTCTTGTAATGAGGGTTTAAGAAGTATTTGATTAGAAATGATTTGCGAAGCCTAACAAATTAAATATAATTATGAAACTCAGTAAATAATTACAAACTTTTGCATAAAAATATTTTTCTCGACTTGTATTAGAAAAAGCACAGAATTTATTATATATTCTATTATAAGTAGAGCCGCAATTTTCGAGGGTTAAAAAGAGTCAAATTCAGTCGGGATTCGGGAGGAAAAAACTAGTAATTTCGGGGGTTATTTTCGGGAGTTCAAAAAAATTTTTTGATGGAAAAAGTTTTTCTTTAACGAAAAAAGAGGTATTTTACAATCATATTACGATTCAATATTAAATAAAATAATTAAATTTTAACATAATAAATTTTTCAATGCTTTCCTCCTTAAAATTTGGAACTGAAACTGTAGGATTTACAAAAATGATAACTTGAAAAGCCTTAAAATAGAGAAAATGAAAGTTTCAACAGCATATGATTCTAATTTAATGCTATCGAAACTCTTATCAAAGTTTATTGATTTGAAAAGTCAGTAAAAACTAGTCTTCGAGCATAAAATTGGTAGATATCGGGGCCATAAACACTGAAATAGGGAATTCGGGAGTTAAAGTCAAAAGTGGAGGTTTTCGGGGATCTCAAAATTGCTTATTTTGGTCATTTGGGGACCTAATATGGAACTTAGACCTATTTTCCGATGATTTTTAAAACCCATATGATTTCGGAGCTCTAATTATAAGTCATTGTTATCCGTATAATATTATGGGGAGAAAAATAAATCGAGTATCAAATTATGTTTCAAGTTATGTGAGAAAAATTGCTTTTAAATTGTTTGTGTGAAATTTTCTTTCGCAAAAAATTAATTTATGTGTTAATGATCTTGAATTGAGTGGAAAAATGACTCATGATTAGGATCTGTGACTATTTATTCGTTAAATAATAATACCTTATAATAAGTAATAATAGTATGAGTTTTCAAATGAAATGCAAACTAAGTTTACATTTGATTCAAAGATATTGCAAAAATAAATTAAATTATTATAAAATCTTTAATCAATTAAATTTGATAAAAATTTTCAATAAAAAATTCTATTTCTCCAGAATAACTTAGTTTTTATTTATGATATAAAAATTATATTCTGTAAACTCTTATATTAAACTTACCCGAAAACAAGAGATGAGTTCAAAAAAATAATTGCAATCGAAATTCTAATAAAAATTGACATTTTTTGCAAATCAAAAGTTTGAAAACTTATTAAAAACTTGTAAAAAATTGTGTCAGTACAGATGCCGAAGAACTGAATACAGAATAACAATATCTCACTTTGAGATCTCTCGTACTTTTTAAAGTCACAAATTATTCACTGCACACAAAATAGTTTTTCTCACACCTTAAGAGAAGTTTACTCACAAACAACACGAAAAAACAAAAGCCGAAAAGCTATTAAACCGAAAACAAGTCTTGAGACAAGTTTTCGAAACAATTATCTCTTTATTCTCAACTTATTTAATGATACAAAAGAAAAACAAGTCTTGACGTTGAATAGAGAGGAAGAAACCGATAGACAAGTCTATTCACAAATGATAATACAAAATATTGGAATAATTATAATGACTCTAAAGTAAACTCCAAAAGAGTATGTGAGAGAATCGGATAGAAAGAGGGAGTGTATGACTGCGACCAGAATTCCGCTCATGTAATATTTAATGACAAAACGAAAATAGTTTAACCAATTCAGCCATCCTTACAGTTTTGAAAAACTTGTTTTCATATGTTGAGAGAAGAGCGGAGAGAGAGAGAGAGAGAGAGAGAGAGAGGAGAGAGAGAGAGAGAAGTTAGTAATTAAATTTGCTAAGTTTTCGGCTCTGATGATTTGAACAATAACAATATGAGTTAGAGATAAACAGCCGTTTAAATAATATAATAATAATTTTAAATTAGATAAATTTTGATGACTGTAATAAACTTTGACTAAAACTTGTTTTAAAAATTTTTTCTTTTAATATCTATAACTACAGTCAAACCTCTATAAAGTGACTCAGTTGGGACCGTAAAAATTTCAGTGTGACTTTATAGATTGTGACTTATGAAGGCAATTTAGCATTATGTCTATCGGTAAACCTCTAGATGGGACCAGATAAACATTGTCACTTTATGGAGGTCTGACTGTATATCAATAAACACAACTAAAAGCAGTCTTTTCTTAGCCTGTTTAACACTAATCTTTATATTAGTGTATTTTTGAGGTTCAAAACTGTATTATTATAGCGAAATTTTGTTTTGTTTTATACATCTTAAAGTTTGATTTAGATTTCTAAATACTTAACCATTATAAACATCGAAAATTCTCATTTTTTACCGAATACTAGGCTTAATATTTAATTATTTTTTCTCTGTCCTTAATTGTAAATAATAAAATAATTCATATAAGTAATGATGATGTCTCACTCTCCCACCCAACTGTCTTTTTCTTACTTTAAGCCACAAAATTTTGACAATTTATTTCGTCTGTGCTTTTATTGGCATCTGTTTGGAAATGCAATTCATTATGTTTACACTTTGCAAATAATAAAAATATGTTTAAAACTTTATTTTGAGAAAATACATAAGAAATACTCTGCACTGGATTACTGTAACACAAAGTTAGACCTCATCTGAAATGCAATAAATAATCTGTCTTTCATGTAGATTATACTTTATATAGTCTAAATTATTCTATTTAAAGTTTTTTAAACCAAGTTATTAGACTAGAATATTCCCAAAAGGTTTAGCCCTTTTCTTTGACCTTCAAAAGTTGTGCGGCAGACAATTTCAATTATTGTTTCTTAACTTTGAGTTAAGACTTCCAGCCACTAGTTTTACTAGTAATATATCAATAAAGCTGTACTCAACTCAAAATAGATTTAATTGTTCTTATAGTGAAGCTAATAATTGTTCATTTTTAGAAGTCAGCGTGAAGTTTAAATTCTAATCTAAACACTTAGCATTGAGTGCATTATACAAGCCTTTCATTTTGAAGCTTCAAAAACAACATGTTATGAAAGAAATTTGTCATTTAAAAAATAAAAGTTTCATAACTTGTTTGTTAATATTTCCTATAATAGTTAAATTTTTGTAATAAATGCCAACGCAGATAATACTTTGATTGATTAAAGTTTGTCCGCCCGCAAGGCTTTTTGCAACGAATATTTCAATAGAAAAAAATAATAAAATCTAAAATCTTATTTTCAAGTTTTCAAATTTTCAGATCAATTGCGATATCAAAGCAACAGATGTACAGTTTTAAAGCAACAGTAATATGCTTTTTAAGGCCATTCAAATTCTTTTTCTCTTCAAATAAATAAAAAGATATGAATTTAAAAAACTCATAAGTTTTAATTGTTTAAGATATTATTTGTATAGAGGAACATGACAAACATCCTTTTCTCGAACGGGAAAATTCAATTTATTTTACAGTTCGATCTTTTTATCCTTGACTTGAAACTTATCTGATGATTGTTAAAAGCATATTCAAAATTTCTCTAAAATATCTATCCTTTCAGTTGAATTCTGTTTAGTCGAACTATTTTTGTGAAATTTTTTTTTGTTTCATCATTTTATTGTATATTTCCATTAGAATAATTTGAACTACTTTTGAACTATAAAAAATTGGAGGGAATCTAAAATTTATGATCAATCGAAATATTATCAAGTTATTACAACAATGAATTTCTGAAATTATTTAAAATTAATGTTCTAATATTTTTGTTTGTTTCTAGTGGTGAAAATCCATTTTTGTTTGAGATATGCTTCAAAGTTAAGACTAAATCTTAACTTAGTTCAGGTTTTAGTGAAAATTTTCTTTGAAATGAGAAGCTGTTAAATGACAAATAACCAAATCTACTAGTTCTATGTGAACATATTTTTCTCACTAATAATAAATGGGAGAGAATGAGTAACATGAAAAAATACTTAAAACATTTTTGTGGAAAAAATTTTGCGCGTCATTAACTCTAAGCCGCTCTTTTAAGTCCTTGAGACTTATTCTCAATGACATGAAGAATAGCCGACGATTAGCAAAACTTTTAAGGAGAAAAGAAAATAATTGGGTATATATTGAGAATAAAAGAGAAATATGAAAATCATTTTTTATTGCATAATCCATTATCATATCAATAAAAATTTCCTAAACTTTCATATAAAAAATTTATACAGTATTAATTTTCTTAGTATTAGTTATGCTTATGTTAATAATAATTATTGGCACAAATAAATCATCTCTTCCTTGGAATTAGTTTCTCCCCATGTTTTTTGTTAACAATCAAACACTTTACTGAAAAAAATTTAATAAGCATATAATCTTTAATAATTACAATGATTAAAAATTAATTTTTTTATTGGATGCCAATTATATTGAATAGCATCAGTCGGTAAGTCAACTCGTCTCGTAGACAAAATTCAATGTTATGATATACATATTGGGCCATTTGGTAACATATGTTACGATCAAATAATCTAAATATAGAAAATATAGAACTCTAACTGAAACTTTGTAATTATAGATAAAATTAGGATTCTCAGAGCTCTTAATACATTAAAATATCTTTGGCCAAAGTTTTAGATAACCAGAAAAAACCATTGACCGGCTATATCGGAGCCTCGGATCTACTTTGTTGACTCAGGTTCTACTGTTATGTTGACAATAAAGAAAAACCTTTTTTTTAACATTAAGATTTATAGTTTGTATGCAATGACAGGATCTCTTATGAATGAGTTTCTTAATTTTTCAAACGATACCTTAGAATTTGAAAATAAAAAGCTATTAAAAATTTTCAAGAACTCTATTTTTCATTCATATTTCTTATATAAAGCAAATGATGACAAAAGAAAAATTGCTGACAACACACCGACAATAGATGAAAAATATTATAAATATGTTTCTTTGTATATTTCATTTTTCAGGTACAGAGTAGTATTCATTTTCTAAACTAAACTGGGAATGAGAACAAACTAACTTTAATTTTGTTCAGTTATTATTATTTGTATGAATGAGAATATCAAAAGTAATTATTAAACTTAATAACCTGTACAGTATATACCATTTAATTTATACTTATTAACAAAGAAAAGCATTCGATAATGTGTAAGTAAATATTTCAAAAACATATTAATATTTATTTTATTTACAAAATAAAATTCTCATTTGAATACTGCTCTGAAAGCAAAAAATGAAGACTAGATTCAAAATATTCATAAAGTTAAGTGAAGAATGACAATATTTTTCTTAGTATTTATTGTAGACATAAAGTCATTGTACCGAAACTTCATGAAATGAACTTTAAAAATCAACAGTTTTCACACTAAAAAGAAGACTTAAGTAAAGAAGTTTTCCAAAAATGTTTTTTCAATAATTCTTATTTAATAAAAACTATAACATATATTGCACTTGAGAAGGTATAGTTTACTTTATTTATTACAACATAATTCACAGAGACTTCACCTCAAGTACTTGTTATTGAAACTCAAACCAGAGTTGAATTTATTTTGTAAAAATACGTCTAAAATTAAAGTGATTTATATAAGATAGGCGTATAAAGTATATGCAGTGCTCTTCAAGACAAAAAACACTTCAAAGTTGAAACGCTTGCTTCGACTCGCATTTAAAACTTTTCAATCAATGTTTAATTTAAACTATTTTTTCAGTTAAAAGACTTAACTTGAACTTATATTTTACTGTACAGTAGATAAAAAATTAAGATTAAAAACCTCTATAAGTGCCCATACGAATGAATCATAAAAATTTGTTCAATTTCTATGAGTTCTTATGAGAAAAACAATAAATTGCAAAAATATGATACATTACTAAATGAATTATTTATGTTCACTTAGTTTACGGTATATTTAGAGCTCATATAATGACATCGTATTTATTAATATAATTTTTCAACATTCTCTTTGGAAACAGATTCAAATTAAATCAATTTGATATAAATGAACGCTATTATGATAATCATTGAGTTAGTAGTTTTCAAACTGAAAACATGTTTTCAGCCAAGTCTCAAGACAGATATTCCTTAAAATAATAAATTATTTCTAAGCCAAAAAAATGTTGAGACATTTGTCAAATTGTAGAAAACATGTTGAATCTCTGTTCAAAAAAATGATATCATTGTTTTCTGCATTGCTTTATAATGAGATCAATGATTTATAACTTTTATAACTATTAATGTCTAAACAAGTATTCAGTTAACCTTTGAAAACAGGAATATCACATTAAAAAGTTAAGTTTTTTTTGCAAAGATGTGCATTGACTTTTTGAAAGTCAATCTTTCATTCATGTGAATAACTTATAACCGAAAATAAATGTCTTTCTAACTTAAAAATCAGAACCAGATGTTTGTATGTTTTCGGTTATGAGTACAAGCTTGAGATCGTTTGAAAATAAGAGCTCACCATATCTTTAACTATAATTGACCCAATCTTTCCCTCTAACATATGGCATAGTTTAGAACTTGAAACTTCTCTTCTTCTGATTTAAATACAAAACAGAATAAACCTCTTTCATGAAAATACCGAATTGATTCTGTTCATTAAATCTTAACTATAGGTTCAGTAAAATAAGTTTCGAACAGATTTTAAATTTTTGTTCTCATCTATAAAGACACAATTCAGGGAAAATTATTTAAGAAACTGAAACTATAATAATTTAATAATTTATTATTGAAGTGATTAATAAAATTGAAAGATTGTGGTTTTTGGGTGGGCTCTTTCATAAACTAACAATTATTAACAACTGTGAGTAATGAAGCTTCAACAACTTTCATAATAATTGCTTTTGAATGCTCATTAATTTAAATTCATATTATAAAGGTGTGCGCCATTCAAAGTAAAGGCATAAACTCACGGATTTATTTCTATAAAAGTTTCAATTTATTTAATAGCTCAGGATGTCTGTAAATCTTTTTTGATAAATAAAGGAACAGTTTTTCGAATTTATTAGGAATCCATTTGATTAATATTTGTGAGACAATTTGTCTAATAAAATGAGCTAAAGCTAAGTTAAGTTGAGAATCACTATGTTTTACAGTAGTTATTAAGATAGATATAGATTACGTCCACATTTCAGTTAAGCATTGTCTATATTATTAAGTCTAGTATCCGCGGCATTGTCTATACGTAACATAAAATTATTTTCAAAACTGTTAGACCACTTTATGTTGAAAAAATAACTTAATTATTTTGAGGAAAATTTGTTTAAAAGAAAATCTTTTGAATGTTCGTTCTTTCATCAAATTGAAACATTAAAAGATAATTTATTTTTTTATATTTAGATAAAATAGTGGGCAAGACATTAATTTTAAAAAAGAGACTCATTAACCTGTTAATATGAATAAGATAAGCCTATATTTCAAGTTTAATTAGGCTCTTAAAATTCAAAAAGTTCATTATAGTTTCATCTGATATTGAATTAAAATATTTGAATAATATGAAGCTTTAAAACAATCGATGAGATAAGAGCATAATTAACTCAATTAAAATAAAAGCAATTGGGAATAAGACAATAGACGCCAAATCTAATTTACTCATTCGAGACTTCTTGAGCCATTTCTGGCGGAATAATTCAAGTTTGTTTTCTGGTATTAGCGTTTCTTTGCAATCTTCTTGTTTATGGCAATTCTCCTAATAGAATACGAAAAAATAAAAGAGAAATAATTTTCTACTCAATACAAAAATCAAACAAAAAAATTCTTAAGCTTAAATTACTTTTGAATCATTTTCTTCTCTCTTTCGAGAGAAATACTGAACTAAACCAAATTGTATATAACCCACAATAACTAATAGCCAACAAGCCATAGACCAAATATCAACAGTTGTACAGTAATCTAATTCTGGTTTATTTTTCTTGATATCTGTTGTAACACAGGTTAACATTAATGTGGAAGCAATTAATAAACCGAGTCTTTCTTTTGAATGCTTTGCTGATAACCAGAATGATAACCAAACGATTAAAACACATGAAGAGCTCGACAAAAACCAACGACAGATATAAAACTTAGAGTTACGATCAAATTGGAAGTCGATTTTCAGGCATGAATATTCACCTTTAAATAAAATTTTGAATTGTAAATAAGTTAGCATCAAAATATAGTATTACTGTGTTGTATACCAGTATTTGTTTTCGAATTGCAATATCCTGTATTTGCTTTGATTAATTTCATGTGATTAACAAAACCTTTTTTAATCAGATTCGAGACTTGTATTGGGTCGTTTTCTTTCCATCTTAAGATTATTTCATCAGTTGTGTGACCATCTATTTGAGTGAATCATTTTTCTATTAATTATGCCTTTAAATCATTTATAAAATAAAACAAATGCCAAAAATTTTGCAGAATGTTATTGTTATATTAAAAATAGAGTGCAAAATATTTTCGGTATTTTGGTGGGGTGACCAGAACCCCTGTAATTTCGGGGAAAATCCCGGAATCGACTCATTAATCCTTCCTTCCGAAGGATGCCGATACCTCTCCTCGATGTTCAGGTATCCCGTGATCGGATTTTCGTAAATTAATTCTAAAAGTTATCTCAAATATCGAAATATCAATTAAGCGTAATAAAGCGAAAGGTTAACAATAACATGTATTAAGGAATGCAATCTCTAAAAAATCTAATATCTGTTATACACATAAATTTACACATTCGGCAAGAAGTATTTCGTCACTTGAGTGCTATAAAGTCTAAATGCAAAAAGTATATTAACGACGAAGTATATTAATTAATAGGTCCTACATTGTTTCTTTCAATCATTATTGAGAATGTTTTTTGCCTTTAGAACTTTATTGCACTGAAATTAAATCTGAGTGCTATAAGGTCTAAAGTATGAAAAATCGATGAATAACCGAATAAAAAGATTTTTTTAATAAAAACTTTCAAATGGAAGTTGTAAAATAAATTTGGAACATTTTTAGAATAATTCGACACAATTCGATCACAATTTCTTCTAAGTTGAAATTCGACTTATATTCACTTCATAAATTTTCAGATATTTTATCAAGAAATTATTTGAAATACTGAAAAATTGATTTTTGGAAAGTATTGATCCACTTGATGACGATTTATTTAAAATTGAGATTTACCTATATAGACCGAATCAAATTCAATGAATGTGTTCGACAACACAAAATTTCAGTAGAATATGACTCACTTCATCGAAATTCTTCTAGAATTCGGGTTTCAGAACTATAAAGTCTGTGAAAACA
Source organism: Camisiidae sp. (assembly GCA_034696325.1). Lineage (NCBI taxonomy): Eukaryota > Metazoa > Arthropoda > Arachnida > Sarcoptiformes > Camisiidae > Camisiidae sp. The sequence continues at coordinate 12,287 of JAQFZT010000915.1, forward strand.
TCTATTTTATAAGTTTTTTGCTTATCTGACTAGAATCAATCGGCAATTTGGACCAGAACGAAGATAAATTCCCAGATTTTAATAAATTTAGATATGAAGCTAATGAATGATAAGGTATATTACTACGAATAGGGATGCCAAGTCTCCAGCTTTGATACCATATCTCCAGCCTTCAAATCAGGTCAAAGCTGGAGATTGAAAATTTTTCCTTTGGTCACCCCTTTGGTTTTCAGGCTAATGATGAAAATTTTTTGAAAATTATCCTTTGGTACCCCCTTTAAAAAATTTTCTCCAGCTTAGACTCCAAAAGGGGTTGGCATCCCTAACTACGAATCCGATTATAACTTATAACTTATTTTGTCAAAAAATGCATTTAGACCTTATAGCTTTCGGATGCGATTTGTTGAATATTAAGTGTTTAAGTGCATTATCACTATTGTTAAGGCAAAATTGTCAAAAGTTAACTTCTCAGTGTTAACTGTAAGGAGTTTAAATCATTTTTTAAAAGTTGATTATAACCGCAAAATTAGGCAAAACATATAAATACAATCATCCAATATATCCAATATATACAAAAATCCAATAACTTTTGGATCGACATAAATAAAATATTCTATTTATTATGACAATTATGCTATTCTTCATAAATGGCTAAATTTCACCTAAAAGTGTTAAAAGCTTTGAATCCCAGACAAGTCCGTAACAACCTATAGGGCCAGAGAGGGATATAGATACCCAAGAGATTACCAAACAATTGAGTTTTCATGTGTAAAATTTAGAATTATTTTAAATTATAACACCACTAAATATGTTGGAATATGTTTAACTCCCAATTCAGCCCCAGCAATATTTAGCCCTAAAACAATGTTAAGCCCCCTTTTAGCTCCCCAGAACTAAATTCGTGGTTATGGCATGGCTACATTTCCGTGAAAAATTCCCAAATTTTATTTAAAATTGAAGGAATCGCCTCATTTAGACCTGGTTCCACTAAATTTTGGTTCACTATATCTTTCTTAGAAAACTGTGAAAAATTCATAACTTACATAAAGCAAACTTTATTGAACAAATTTGTTGATCAAAAGGAAAATATTTAAAATCCATCGGACAGGTAGTCTTGAGCGTAATTCTAACTGAGTAAAGAACTGATCCATTTGAGTACACTCTTATAAGAGAATTGGGTTCTAATATATCGTGAAAACGAGCCTCAATTTCATTAGATATAAACAGATCTGGTTTCCATATCTTGATTTCGGGATTCAAATTAAGATATTTGATTGTACCGCTGTGGTCGTTATAAGCAAGTCTTCCATCTTTCCAACTTTGCCGAAATGTTAATTGTGTTTCAAACGTCTAAAGCAATTATCAAATATAAAATCTTCTTTGAATAGCTGCAAATACGAACTTTTGAATGTTGAAATATTACTTACTTGTTTTACTATATTTATGTTATCGATATACCTCACATATATATTTGTCGTGTCAATAATAGCTTTAGAATTGCTTGCAATGTTTACATCAGCTATTTTTTCAGAAGATTTCTGTTCATTCTGAAAATCAAATGACATTTCCTTGAATACTAATTCATTGTATGGACGTATTAAGACTTCAGGTAATATTCTGTGGTCATATTTATTGAGTATATGATCGATAATATTCTTTATTTCTGCACGACTTGTGGCACAGTTTGCGAAACTAATACCAATGAAAAAAATTATTATTCTCATCATTTTAGACTTGAAATATGTATTATAACTTAATAATAGATCTTTGCTTTTTAACGAATTAAAACTTTATGGCTCTATAACATGAAACTTTCACTATTTATTGAAAGTATGGATGGAAATATTTTTCATAATATTATTCTCGGCGTAACTTTTAAAAAACAAATTTATTAAACTAAAAGTGTCTTGACTTCGGTCATGAAGTTTAAAATGATTGAGATCATCAATAAATTTAAATAATAAATAAATATCTACCGTAAAACATTGTAAAAACTTTTTTTATGCATATAGATTGGTAAAAATTATTTAAGTCTTCAAAAGTCAATTGCATTTTAATTAGATGTCAATTGTTTTGTCTAAAAACTTACAATACTTTAAATCCGAAAACAAGTTCAACATCAAACTTATGAATAGGAATTTAAGTTTTTTAGACTAATATCCTGTTTATCAATCAGATTGAATTAATTGAAGGACATTTTTTGAAAAAGAATATGATTCATGATTTTAATAGGATAACATTTATAAGACTTAATATTTATACATATTATTGTTATTTAAAATTGAAAGCTGCAATCATAATAAGTTAGTTTCTAAGAATTTGAAGTACTAAAACTTGATAAAAACTCATCATTTAATTAGCCATTCATTATAATATTACTTTTTTGAGTAAATATTATGTAATTTGAAAATTTTGTTAGTTATTAATGTTTGTTTAATGCTCAAAATATAACAATATGTCAAGTTTGAAGCTTTCCTTCTTTAACTTCATTTTGAGTTGATATTTGTTTTGAATCCCAAATACAACAGCAATATAAATATCCTGATGTATATTGGATTAAATGAATACTTAGATGGGATGACAAAAGGCGGCAATAGAAGTATTAATAAATGAAATGCGTTGCTATGAGAACAATAATTTGATACACAAACAGTATAACAAAACTTATTAGAACATAGTTTCTAAATATAAGGTCAGGTCAACTAAAAATCTAACTAATATAACTAACAAACATAATTAATTGAGAATGAGTATGGAATTAGAAAATGAAACATTTAATCCACAGGAAGATCATGTCTCTAATGATCGTCAGTAAGTTCTAAACTTTCGATTCAATACTTTTTGATTAATTAGATATAAGCTTTCAAACGCATTGAATAAAACGAAATGACATACAGAGTATTGATATGATTGTGATAAACGTATTGGGCCTCTAGATAGCCATTAGGGGTTTGGCAAAGTTCAATACAACTTAAATACAAATTATACTTTAATATATGCTTTAGACTAGATTCATATGAATTTCAATGATTCAAACAGATTGAGGGTTAAAATTTCTATATTAACAAAGTATTGATTTCTATGTTTAAACTCATTCTGGCCCTAATAGTTAGGCCCAATACTTGAACTGTTATTCTATATCTCAAAAACAGAGTGAGGAATAAAATAAAAATAAGTAAATAAATAATTTAGGGATAAACTAACACTTTTAGATCAATTTCTGGCAGTGCTCTAACAAAATCCCTTTCAACCGAAACAATATCTTCATTCTCTACTAATGTTTCATCGAATAAGTGGCTGTTGGCTAACAATGATAGCAACGCATATCTGTACACACTATCAACTTGTATATCATTAGCTGACTTGTTAGGCGATGGAGATTATAAGCTAATTGTCGCTGATCTGGGATTCAATTCAAACAACCCAAAGCTGAAGGTTTATCGCGGAACTGTCTTACAGTCTGAAAACACTTTAGTCGATATTCCGGCCGGAATTGCCGTGTTTCACATCGACGGCAATGAACCTCAACAGCCAGCAATTGCTGTGGCCTCAGGCGCTTATCTCTATATTTATAAGAATATGAAACCTTTCTATAAGTTTTCATTACCTGCACTTGAAGTCAATCAACTAGAAATGGATGCCTGGAATCAAGTCAGAGATGAAAAAATTGATGTCATAATGCTTAAGGATTTATTACTTAATATAAGACTAGAAATCGGTGACACAAACTTGAGCTCTCGTTCACAAGCATACCTATTATTAGAAGATATCTCAGAAATGGATAAGTTTGTTAATAGCTATAAGAATCAACCGCTCAAGAGATTGACAGTTTTGACATGTATTACTACTATTAAGAAGACTGTTACAGATGAGAATGCTGTCAGTTGTTTGGTTTTAGGCACTGAGAATAAAGATATCTATATACTAGAACCGGACGCTTTCACTATATTAGTGTCGGTATGTTTTTCATATGATTTCAAACCTATAAGATATTGTGTCAAATTTTCCATTTTTATGAACACATCAATTCAAATTATTAACATTTATTTGAACTTTACGAACATATTATATTGAATGCATCAAAATATTGATTTTGTCATAAACTAATTCTCAAGTTTTTTTTAAAATTGTTTCTTTCTATGATAGGCAACACTTCCAAGTGTTCCTGTATTCATAGAAGTGAACGGTCTATTTGATGTCGAATATCGAATTCTCGTTTCGTGCAGAGACGCACATATCTATGCAATCAAAAGAGGATTCAAGACAGGAAGACTTTGTGTGCAATTAAATTCACAACCCGTCGGCCTTTTGAGGGTTAATAACAATATTGTGATCGCATGTATGGATCAAATGCTGAGCACTTTCTCAACAAAAGGCAACTGTCTTTGGAGTGTTAAACAGCCGGCAGTTATAACAGCAATAGAAGCTGTTGATGTAGAGAGACAAGGCTTAAGATTGATTGCGGTCGCACTCGATAATAGACAGATACATGTATATCAAGACAGGCATAAAGTAGATATTCTCGAAATGGATGACATTATCATTGCTATGAAGTTCGGCCGCTTTGGCAGAGAAGATAACACACTCGTTATGGTCTCTAGAAATGGGTGCTTAACTGTAAAAATATTAAAAAGAACTGCAAAATTTACGTTCAAAGAATTCGCCGAAACTCCGATTCAAATTGCGAATTCAAAGCTAAATATGCCAAAAAAGACTAAACTATTTGTTGATCAAACTATGAGAGAAAGAGAACAATCTATAAGTTAATATTTTAACGAAACATATGTTTTACATATTGTCTATAATTATTTTAATTTCTTTACAAAAGGCATTCATAGAACTTTTCAGCACGACTTGTATAGATTGAAATTGATTGCCGCACGAACTTATGTAAAAGCGATCACTTCCAGTCTTAATCCATTATCATCTAATGCAACGGATCCATTAAAATTATCAGCCCAGGTATAAACAATATAAATATGAATGGGTCTCTTCCAGATCATCTTATGAGCACTTAACCTCTTTTTTGGATTGTTGTTGAGTTGAGTGAAAATTTCTAAATGTTTAGTAGAAACGAACACATAATTTACAACAATTAAACGGCCTCATTGAGAAACAGTACAAACTCTTTCTATTGTTAACATTTTCTATACTGAATAACTTTATTGAACAAAGTTTGGCGCTCATAAACTACATAATCTTCTACAGTATACTACTGTATGTAAGACGAGGGAAACAATGTTGGCATAACTCAGTTCAGAGTACTTAATTCATATGAAAAGAGCACAACAATTAAAACAGTTTTCAGCCCAAACTCAATCCAGCCATTCAATTGTTTCATTATTTTCTTACTGAAACCATTAGTGATTCAGAAATTATAAGAATTTTAAAGAAAAAATTTATCAATTATTTTAATTTTTCGAGTCATGAAATTTTCGCTCAAATTTTGTAAAACACAACAAAGTTTGGGCTCTGGTGTTCACACAGTTAGTGAACACGCGTCTAATAATTATTTTTATTTCATAAGGTTCACGGATTGGGACCAATTTTCAGATTGATTTTAGAACTACAAAATACATCATCAGACAGTCCATCAATGAATCTCTATATGACATTTCAATGTGATATTCGTATCTATAAGATTGATAGATCTGTAATACGTGTGCCATTTCTGGCGCCCGGCTTTCTCTATAATTTTGCCACAAGAGTTGAATGCGTCAGTAAATTAAATATTTCTGATATCATTAAAGTAAGTTTCATGAGATATAATTAGATTTTTTCAAATTAATTAGTTTTTTCCTCAATTTTCAGGTTTTTGTTCTACGAGAAGATGAAATTATACCACTGATAACAGCAGTTATTAATATGCCTGCGAGTGAAGCTCCCATTTAAAACGTGTTATGACAAATTCATCATTTAATACCTATTTCAAATTTCATTAATTAATCAGTTATTGCGATTCCAATTGAAAATTTGGTTAGATTTTGAGTTAGAGTCAGATTTTAGATTAAATTGAATAAAACTTATAAAATAAATTTTAACTTCTTTTTTAGTCGATTGCAATATTGTATAAAGTAAAAAATGTGATTACAGAGTATTGAGGAAATATTTCTCGATGTAGTTGAATAACTTCTTATATTGAGTTAAATAAAGTTTAAAAAAATACTAGAGTTTAGATTATACTATACTTTTAATCTATTTACTATTTATCTTATAAAATAAATAATGCTATTTTGACTCAATATTTAGTCAATTTTTATTATTATAAGAGTCTCACTAAAAATTCTTCATTTCAATGATAATAAACCCATTTTTCATAAGTTAACTGATTGAGGGAAAGATAAGAATAGACAGAAGAGTTACTCTTTTCAATTTCCAAATAAAACCCAATTGAATAGAGTTCTAATGAATGTTTATTGAAGTTAACGTTGAACTCATTATAATTATTGATTGACAGACAATCACTTGATGTTTTATTTATATATTTTTATACTATTATTTGTTCAATTAATATATTTCCAATGAATCAGATTTTATCTTAACATGAAATTATTTGTTTGATATCTCATCTGATAGTATGACAACTGACTAATGAGTATTAAATCTATTATTCAAAAGAAGTTAAAGGTTTCTTTTCTTTTTCTATAAAAGTTATTGTCAAGTGACGGTTTATAGAGAAGAAACTTGTTAGCAAAAGGGGCTTATAGTATGCATTAATCGTTAAAGAAATTTGTATTTA
>JAQFZT010000916.1:0-19011 GCA_034696325.1 Camisiidae sp.
TATCGAGTTAACATCAAAATGAAAGTTGAAGTCTCGATTTGATTAATAATCATTTTAAATGAAGCAATAAATCTGTAATTTATTAAAGGAAAATAATTAGTTGATTACATATGATATGTTAATTTGGTTTATTTCTTTCAGTTAGTCTATAAATCAATATGCAATTAGCTTTTGGTCTTTCAGGAAAATATGGGGAATGACTTAAACTTTAACTAATCTTAAGTAAAGTAAGACTATCTGAGTTGTGAGTCTTGTGAGTCTAACATCAATCGTTTAACTGTTATTCTTCTAAATGAGGTGAGAGAGCGTTTGCCTCCCAAATAAGAACATCAATTCAAAACTGTTTGTTTAGAATTTCTTTAGTTTAAACGTAGAGTGCATTTCAGTGAGACTGGCGTTCGTCAAAATCTCAGCATTAATTTATTAATATTACACAAACACTACCTTTAGTTAGTCTTTTTGCTACGATAATGACGATAATAAGTTGATAGTATTATTGCCTTAAGATATTCTGTTTCTCCATTTCCAGTGAGAATCTTAACGCAAAGCGCATACGTTTTCATATAATGATAACATGATAACAACAACAATAATGATATAGTAATATTTGTAGAGACAAAAAACTAGAAATTACATTAGAATAGTAGTGAAAAGCCATGGAAAGCCACCCAATGCGACGTAGCGGTTGTCTCTGGCTCTCAATTGGTTAGCAATTGTAGCAATTGGTGACTTTTATGGATAATGCAGTTTAATTCAGTCTATCTCTCTCTCTCTCTCTCTCTCTCTCTCTCTCTCTCTCTCTCTCTCTCTCTCTCTCTCTCTCGATCATTCATTCTGACAGCCGGTGTTTAGTCAACAACAAATTATAGTGTCGTGTTTTATTTGAGAAGGAAATGAAATAAAAAATGGCATAACAACTAATATGATTTAAATTATGGACCAATAACTAAACTTGATCTCACTCTAAATCAATTCTACAAATTATGTCCACACAAATTACTTCAGTTTCTTGTTATACTCTGCAAACAAGCCATACATACGAATTAGTTTATGAATATATATAAGAATTGAAACTTTTCTTATTTCGAACTCTTAAAGCTATAAAAATCTAATCAAAGCAAACAATAAACAAAGCATTTTTAAATTGAAACTCATTTAAATGTTTTAATGAATTTCCAAATAATAGTTTTTTGAAACTGACTCTCGTTGTTAATAAATGAAATTATAGATAACTTATTATAATGAAGGAAAAGACCACTTAATTCGAAAGTCACGATTAGTGAAGTCATAAGAATTACAGTATACTTCTTGAAAAATTTATCCTAAATATGAAGTAAATAGTAATTAATTGATAATTTGGTGTTTGAAAGGTATGCAATTGATTGAATTGAATGCAAGCTGAGAACACATTAGAAAAGCACAATCCGAAAGGCAAGCGTGAGCTCCAGATTATTGAAACTTGGAATTTATTCCTTTAATAAGATGAGAAATGGGGCCAAAAATTAGTATCACAAGTCTTATTACCAACTCATGAAATGACAAGCTTGAAGACAGTGTTGTTATCAAATGGGTAACTGAAGTCTACAATCAAAGAGAAATTTAGTATTTATAATAGAACTCTTAGAAGGCGGGCATATATTTTGTTAAAAGAAAACAAAAAATGGCTGTTAAAAATGTTTTGGTGCTACAAATTGTAAAAGATTGAAACTGAGGCGTTTGATTTTCATTTCCTGCGGCCAATTTCATCTCTCAGGTGTAACTAATTGCTAGTGCCGGCATCGTTTGTTGTGGCTCAACATTGGCTCTTACATTCTCAATGTTAAGTTTCATTGAGGCTTCAGTTGCACATTACAGTCAGACATGACAAAATGACGATCGCTATAATGTACATCATCCACTTCACTACATCCATGGGTGGCGTAATTTAATTCATCCCTTATTTCTTACTACAATCATTATTGTTATTTTCAGAAACTCTATTCTCAAAATATTCTATAGCAATCTTCTCCACTCGCTTTTCCACACCATTCATGGGTTTACAAAATATTTTTCTAATAAAGCAAATCAAAAGTTTTACTCATCGAATAGATTTTCATTTATTCAGTTTATTTGAAATCACACATAAAATCTAATCATTTAATTGCCGGAAAAAAGCATTTTTATCTCTAATGCCTTTCCTTGAAACTACTTTATCTGTTACACTATATTTGTTAGACAAGAATTTTTTTAATGGTTCATATTTTCTAATAATCAAAAGACTTTTCAGAAATAAAGACAAACTCTATTTATCAAAGTTTATGTCATTCAAATAAACGGAAATATGTCTCCATTGATATTAGTTTATAACTTGAAAATGTTGAAAATTATGATCTTATGATTTGGAGAAAATTATTCATTGAACTTTCAAATATTATACATCCCCTAAACCTGTGAGAAATTAGAATCACATATATTTCATCCAAAATGTTTTCGAGAACTAATTTAAATTTTAAAGACATGACTAGAGGGCGATCAATAGAGACCCTTTACTTTTTTATCGCATGATTCCTATAAATAGATTATTCTTAATTTACTTTATACAAGTTGAGAATCAAATAAATCAATACTTAAGTAATTATAGTATTATATTTATAGCATTTCAAAGCCTGTGATTATTTGGTAAAACATGCAGTAATTCTACTTAACTCTTGAGTGCTTTTTATACTCTTGAGTACTTTTTATACTCTTGAAAGTTTGTATTACTGTATGAGACAAAATTGGGCACTTTTTGCAAATAATTACTATTCATTCAACTTTTTCATGTTTTACATTCAACAAGTAGTGAATATTACACCTATATATTTGAGTTCAGACATTTAGACTCCATGTGAGAGGTGTTTGTATATTATATATTGTGTCATAACAAATATTTTAGTTAAATATGAAATGGTTTACTGCAGATCAAATCAAAAGGCGAATTGTGCATAATTCTTGAATAGAAAACAAACCACTAAACAAGCATTAAATATAGCTTCAGAATAAAATAGATGAATATATAGTGTGATTCATTTGAATTTTTTCTCTCAATACCTTTAGACGCATCAGCGGATCATTTGAATCTATTTAGCAACAGAGCATCACAAGCGAAGAAAAAACGCAAATCACGCACAGCGTTCACGAATCATCAAATATTTGAATTGGAAAAACGTTTCCTTTACCAAAAATATTTATCGCCGGCCGACAGGGATGAGATCGCGCAAACTTTAGGACTAACTAATGCACAAGTGATTACGTGGTGAGCATTCATTTCCACTTTTAAGTATTTCATTGCATACAAAAATTCAATGCAAAGTTTCTTTTAATTTAATCAAATTATACTTTTCTGATTATTTTTTGTCATAACTAGACATTTAATTGAGAATAAAAATCTTTAAACACAACTGAAAAGCGACTAAACTCACAAACTGTTATTTAATTTTAGGTTTCAAAATAGAAGAGCAAAGCTTAAGCGTGATATGGAAGAGCTGAAGAAAGATGTGGACGCGGCGAAGATCACTTCTGTGCATAAGAGTCTTATCGACAATATTCAAGATTTGAGTCTCATGAAGAAATCTGATCTCGCGATGGCTCTTCATCTTCAACATAGCAAATCGCCTCTCAATTAATAGTTTATATGTTCATTAATTCAAATTATATATAATAACTTATATGCCGGGATTGCGTTGAATACAATCAATTTGATGGCAAATAGCAATCAATGGCAATATCAGAACGTTCCTAATTTATAATAATAACAAGACTATGTTGTACTCTATATCTCACTTTAAGTAAGTTTTATCCATTATTATTACAAAATCATTATGTGTTGTACTGCGAAACATGAATTCTATGGAAATAGTCTTAATTCTTCCCTTCCATTCCATTCCAACGCTGAAATGGTTCTCAGCTCTGCTGTCAATATAAATATTATTCTATAAAATGATTTCTTTTTCTGCAAGATTCAAAAATCATTTTAATGTAAAATAGTTATTAATGGACAGATTGCCCATTAAATATGAGTATAAGATTTTGGTTCAATTGAATCATGTTTGAAATGGATGTAAATATGTAAAAGAAATTACGCCTAATTTTTTTGTAGAGAATTTTGCTGAAAGAGTCTTCTTTTAATGATAAATTTGAGTTTTCACTACAAGATCTACACAAAGAATAACTGAATTTAAAAAAATTTGTAATTTGGACAAAGCTTATGACAGCTTAAATGGCTTAGACTAGTGTCTGAACTGTAGAAATCATAATTATAGGACAATATGTAATTGAATGAAATGAGATCTGAAAAGATTTCCTGTGATTACAATTTACATGTTTAATGCATAAAATGAAGACTCTTCGGCAATTTTCATTAGCGCTAAATATAACTGTTAAAGATTATGCTTAAAGAGATCACTAATACAAGAGATAGTCAACTTGTAAAATAACAAACACACTAAGCATGTATTTTTTTCACATTCATTTTATGTTGAATGTCTGAATGTTTAATTTAATGAAACAAATGTTTTATAATTTTTTCCACTTGTGTTTAGCGCTTATTTGAGATGAATATTCACTTCGCAAACACAACTACCTTAAAACAATGCTAACAATAAGTTATATATGAATAGCTTTCAAAAAACATATCACAGCAGATAAGGCTTTGGAATGAATGCAAATAAATTACCTGAAATCAATTCTCGGTGTAATCATAATATTGATAATAATTCTAAAAAATATTTATACTGTATGTTATGCTATATATTATATTGTAAGTTAATTTCGTAGATAAATGTAGAGAATGAAAATTAGTTTTATCTGTTTGCTGAAGAAATTTGTGAATACATACCATGAATGATAAGTTAATGCTTTATAAAAGTCTTGACTGTATATTATTATGTAGTAAAAATTGACTTTACGTTTCGCATTAAAACTATCTTATTGAAAATATTTGATTTTACATCACTCAGTCATTTCACTTCAATAGGTTTTTCATATTAGATCCTATTCTATAACCCAAACTCACATTAAAGGGATCTTAAATTAGTTCTTTCGAAGACTATTCGTCATTATTACTAGAATTAAATTGAATTACACATTGTGTTTGTGTTACGCAAAGGTAAGTGAAACTAATAAAGCTTAACAATGATGGCAACTATAATAATGATTGATTTGCGCCCAATAATTATAGTAAAGCCATATTCTGTGCCCGAACATGAATAAACATATTAATAATACGTATAACTAATATTCAGTATAGTCAGTACAGTCAATGATCCCCTTTTTAGCCTCTAAATGACAAGTTAAATATAATATCATGCGTTTTATATTCAATTTGTAGATCAAGCCATACCTTATAAAATATTTTATTGAGAAACGCCTTTTATAATTGGATTCTATTCAAAAAGAATTTCATAATTATTTCCTAGAATTTAATTCGACTTGTGATAAGTTGTGGAAAAATGTTGATGTGAAACAATGATAAATTTGGAAACTATTGATTTTTGAAATAATAATTTGAATAAACAATTGTATAGTTAACGAGTGAACTAATTTACTGGAAAAATGATAGTCAGTTCATTGGCAAAGATGAAGTAGTTCTACCATTAATTACTCAATAAGAGACAAAATCAAATTAACAATCAATGCCGAGCACTTCAAGCAGTGTAAGGCTATTTCACTCTTTCAGGCGTGAAAAACAATAACCTATTATTATCTCCCTTTTCTGATTTCGAAGAGGAAAAGAAAGGCTCTTCAATAACAATTTGTTATATTGATATACATAATAGAATTAATAATGAAACTCTTTAGTACTGACAGTAAATCTCAAGAAATTAATTAGTTTTTTCTCAAATTAATTACAATATTTCTTTCTTATTAAATCATTTTACTTGATTAAAAGGGGCATTAGTCTTGTTGTAGAAAGATTTTTGCATAAATTTTTCGCTTTGAATTTGTAGATAATCCCGATTATCAACTCGAGCATAGAAATTGAGGGAAACATTTAGGGAAAAATATATGTTGATTAGGAATTTTGCTAACGAAGTAAAGTTGAAGTAAACAACTAATAGTCAATGTTTTAGAACCCATCAAAGTTTTTCTCCGTTAAATCCGAGCGATAGAAGAATCTGAGATGAGCCGCTCGAGCCTCACCTGTGTCTGATAATTTGAGACTAATTTAATTTTTCTCATACGATCTGACTTATAATTTTTACAGATAATGTTATTGCGAGTGGGGAAAGGAAAGAAGCTTAGTATATACCACAAACTACCGCATAAGTTGTATGTATGATCAACATATAGTTATTAAGGTAATCTGGTTGTAAAGGTGCTGCGAGCCAAATGAGAAAACTGATCATATACAAAGGCGCCGCTCTATCACTGCTCAAGTTCTTGTGCCATTAGATGTTCAGGTCAAGAGTCATAAAAAGCTTTCACAAAACTCATCTTTATTATATACAAAGGTTGCATAATTTTCATTCATTATCAATGCCATCTCTTTTTGATGACATAAAGATGAGTTTAATGTGGAAAATAAAATCTCGAATTCAAATTATTAATCGGGAATTAGTAGAAGAGTCTGAGGTTTTTTGAGTCATATCATTAATCTGATATAATATATAATCTATTTGTTAATAAGATGAATGTAATGCTCTTCATTATGCATTCATCAGATCGTTCTCCTGATAAATTTCTGCATTTATTCAGTTCATATTCTAATTCTAGAATATTTATTTCTATATTATGGAAAATTTTCTCCAATTTCTTCATTTATGCACAGATTCATTCACAGCTAGTTATTAGTGTGAAAAACAGATACGTTTTGCGATCAGTTTTTCTTCACGAAACAGGTATTACTCCCCGATTTCAATAGGTTTTACTCTCAATTTATAGAATTGCATCAATAGAATAATTGAAGGTAAACCTAATGCTCAATTATAATTTAAAACATATGGACCCCGTTTTCATCTAATCAAACAATCATCCAAATGGCGGTGAATGTGATTTGGAATATGATATTTAGTTAAATAAACTATTAAATTGAAGATAGAGTAAAACACTCGCCTTTTTAGGTGGAATATTTGGTACATCTGATAGTATGTAGAGATACTTGTATAATGTTTGGTAACTCGTCAGTTGAGGCAATAGAAGAACGCCTATGGGCTACAATATCTACTGCATGTTATCTAATTGAAACGTCATATTTCTACTAAAGTGTTTTAGTTAAGCCCTAAAGGTGTACAAAATACATGTCTAATATATCAGGTAAAGTTATGCATCCATTAATCCATTAAAGTGCTGAATCTAAAAACAAAATATGATTATCATTGTTATTATACAGACGTTATTTCACATTATAAATTATCTTATGAAACCTAGTGAACGAGAAGACAATTCTCTACTAACTCATGCACTTAAATGAATGCTCATATAAAACGCTTTGTAGTATTACATTTGAATATTAAGTCAAGTAATACTTTATGACCAAACCCTTATTACTAAACTTATATCTTCTTCTTCTTTAGCGATAGATTAACTTCAGAAGAAATATATTTCGGAAGAGAGCGAACCCGAGAAAAGCCTCGAGTGTTTTCCCATCGACTCATTATTTAACGGCTATAATTACATAGTGTTCTTCGGAAAAGCACTCGAAATATTGTACAAAGAATTATATGAACAACTTCTTAAGTCTAATATCATTTCTCTCTCTCTCTCTCTCTCTCTCTCTCTCTCTCTCTCTTCTCAATATTACGTATTATCATAATAAGGGCTACAAATTATACTCGATTCAAATCAAATCTCACACTACAAACAAGATTCGGCTTATGCTTGAAAACAAATCAACTTTATTTATCACGAGTACTAAAAACTTACTATGAGATAAAAGTGGCACGTTTTGACGTTTTATAGTCTCATAAGAGAAAAAGTTATATAAACTCAAACGTGCCAACTGTAAGGGCAGGTGTGAGTAGAGATGATGGCTAACTAGTGAAAAGATGATTAAGAATTAACTACATTTAACTCAAGTGGCAGTGCCATAGACTCTAACTTAGGACGAAAAATTGCCTCAAACGAAATTAAAGATAATTAGCGAAAAAGTTCTTAAGTCACGCAATAACCTTGAATAATTGGATTAAATTGGCACTCTATCACCTTATTATGATCTCAATTTGCAAGTTATTGATTATCACAAACTAGTTCACATCATCTAATATTAAAATTTGTACTTTTACTTCAGTCTAAACAAGTTTTCCTTGCAATTAACACTCGTAATCATTGTATTACATGTATTACAGTAACTTATATTCTTATTTTACTTTGTTATGAGTTGAAAGTTCAAAACCATTTAAAGCATTGATCTCAACAGAGGCTCAAATTTTGAACAGTTCTCGCAAGTTATGCAATAAACTAATCGTACATAATATCCCATGAAATACTTCAAAAGAAATCAATGCAATCGACACCATATTGATGTCAGCGGCTTAGTAGAAATGATATTTTTTAAAGCAGCCTATCATTAGCAATGTTTCTCCTATTTTTATCACTTTCTCTCAAGTTATTCTTTGGGGCATTCCTTTTATCGCTTATCATTTATTCGGACTTATAATTAGAGTACAGTCTGAATATACAAGATTTTCAGTTTAATATTTATTTTTTCAAATTTTATTTTATTCGTGGCTCAATTGGTGATTCTTTTTCAACAAATCTTTCAACAACTATTGCTCCAAAGCATATTTTTGAGCTTTATATTTCAAATTTTGGGTTATCAAGAAAACCTTTAGTTTAAAAGGAGTGATGATTTGGCTCGATTTTCGTGTAACCATTTCAGTGGTGGAAAATTCCCAATACAGCCGTATTTTTACCCACAAAACTCCTGCGATGCAGAAAAGATTGAGTAGCCCTAGTCTATATCATATTTCAAGTCAATAATTAGTTTGCTTTTTCAAACCATCAACTCTTTGTTCACTTTTTTTAATTAAAAAATATATTTAAAATGGTTATACCCCGATTCATAGACATTCAATTCATAGACATTCAATTTATAGACATTCAATTTATGGACATCCATTTTATAGACATTTCATTTAATAGACAAATTTTTAATACTTTCAATTCATTCACATATCTGAGACTTTTGAATATATTGTATATGAATTAAACTGAAAATCAAGTACATTGAATCTCATGAGAATTAAGGTATTTTACACCTGCAAAATGTAAAAAAATTCAACATATTTTCCAACTGACGAATGAAAAGTGTGGTTTTTACTTTGAATCGATTCAGTCAGTTCAATATTCTATTAATTTTTATTTAATTAAAATTTTTCTGCTTTTTTATATTTCATAATTTGAATTTTATTAATTGATTAAAATTTGTGATCTATCTGAAAGCTATGTCTGGATTAAGTTTCTTTGAATTAACTCCATAACCTGAATAACCTACATACACTCCTTAACTACCAGAATCTCCATTAGCTGAAAATTTGTCTATTAAATGAAATGTTTATGAAATGAAATGTCTGTTAAATGAAATGTTTATAAAATGAATGTCTATAAATTGATATGTCCATCAAGTGGATGTCTAATAAGTGAATGTCTATAAAATGGGAAGACACCATTTAAAATAATTGAATTCAAGAAAAGATTTGTTTACTAAATCTTATCCCAACTTTCCCTCTAAAAAATAATTAACTTTTTTGAAGTATTAATATTTGAATAAAAAAGTGATAGATATTTGAAAGAATTATTTTGATGAAAATAAAAACTTGTGAAAATTATTGAAGTTTATCTGAAGAGATAAATGAAATTTTGCATAAATTACCACTTTATTGGTAGTTTTTATCACATTTGAAATGTTATGGTTAGGTTAATACTAACTTTAATAGCTCATTTATTTTTATGCCTAATCAATGCAACAGAAGATAAAATATTCAAATATCAAACGGTTTATTATTCAAAACAAATTTTATGGGGTTTTTATTTTTATTCATAAGTCGGTTAGATTTGCATAATGCATATGAAGAACTATTTTATTTTCCTGTGATCACAATGTCTTAACTAATTTGTAGCCAAAATATCGTCATAATTACATCTTTGAGTTAATTTAAATGGCCTCAAAAAGTTGAGAGACCTCATAAATAATTGACAACTTTAGGACGAAGTGGAGTTGATAAGAATAGCTGATAACTAACTATATTTAGCGTTAGCTAATCATTATAACCATCACAGAAAGAAGTTTATTTCTGTTTCTTTCGCGACACTCAAATGCTTATTATTACATACAGTATTTGAATATTAATTAAATAATAAGACTCGTTTATCTGGCACTGACAGCTGCAAACATTCATCAGCAACTATTCAAAAGCTTTACAGATTAGCATAATTGACATTCGCAAGAAATACAGGGAATAACACTATATTATTAGTTTCGAGTTAGTTTTGCATATTCAATGTTAGCTTAATTTGTCTTAAATAAAATCATCCACACTTTATAAGATTGTTTTTCTTACACTTTAACATTGATTATCATATTCAATGCAAATTCTAAGTTTTAAATTAGTTTATTGTCAATTTATAAAACAAATGTTAACTAAAAAATGTAAATATTGAATCAAAATCGAAGTACTGGCGAAGTTTATTTTTCCAACTTATTTCATGCATAATAATCATAATTGAGAAACAGAATCCAAAACATACTGTATAATTAATAAAAGGTAAAAATGAAATAATAGTAGACTTCTTTTCAATTGGATGTGAGTTGAGTTGCAATAACTACGAGTTATAGCAACAAAAACAAATCGATCATTCATTTTCAATTATAATGTAAGTTTGTGTATGTCTTTCTTTCTTTTTGATAGAGAATTACTTTTGTTAATGTATTTATCGACGTCTAACCAGCGCGTGACAAGAAAATGTTGTTGACACCATTCAGACACCATTCGCTTTCCAGAAATGATATATAAGTTAAATGAAAGGGCTATTGACACTGTTTATGTTGAAAAGGGTGAAATGAAAAATTGGTTGTTTAACTGTAACTAATTTGTCACCTATAAAATTGATGTATCACTACATTGAGATGGAATCGAGTTTCTGTCTATTTAATGCGCTATCGAACGCCTCAAAACAGATAACATAATAATAATTGTTGTAAATTAACTTTTTGTGTTGAATGCCGGGTACAGGCATTAGCCATATATCAAATTTGGTGGTGATAACGAAAAAGCCTACAACAAAAGCAATTCAAGCACTGTGATTATTAAATGGAAAGACAAGTACTGTATTGGTCTTTATGTGTTCAGCTTTCCAACTGAGCGGAAGTTCTTTGTAAAGTTCGGCGTTAAAAAAGCTGCCTCTACTGCGATACTGACATTTAATTATTTTTAATAGAGCTCCAGAACCACGTTCTTCTCTAACAGTAAGTCTGAATCGATGCACGCTTCTCATCAATTGTGTTACACACGGATATAAATTAAAAAGAGTCACAAAAACTATTTATCAATTCAAGTCAAATGAAAACAACTGCTGAAGAAAACTCAAAATTCTTTTTTTATTCTATTTTTCAGTCAATTATTTTCTCACTTTACAGGTATGATTCAAGTTTCCATTTGTTAAGCAGGTTTACAAACTTTTATGTGAGTTTACTTTTTTACCATAAGACTCTTCTCCTTTTATTGCACATTAAGATATGTAATATGAGTGATTAAGCTCTTAAAAGTTATCATAACATTTTGGTTATGAAAATCATTTGTTTAGCCCGAAGCATGTCATTGAGAGAGCGGCTGATGTAAAGCGGCTTTGTTTTCGCTTCCGAAAGAATACTTAAACCCTTCATAACTAACACCATTTAAGCTTAATTGCATTTTTTGCCTTATTTAATGATATGAAACACGTAAAGAAGAAAAGTTATTCATACGCAGTATCATTGCACAAGTCATCAAAACATTAAGCTCTGATTTGTGACAAAACAACTCAAATGTAAAATGAATCAAAATAAGCGTAAACTTTATTTTTCAATCAAGTTTTTTCAATTGTTTTAAAGTATAGAATTTATACAATAAAGTTTCAACTGTTTTTCAGAGTTTGCAATCTTTAAATGAAATAAATATGAGCATTGTTTAACTTCTTTTTTACTCACGATTAATTGTTTTAATCCGATGAAAGTATTTGAAAAAATCATTTCAATTGTAATAAGTTATGAATGCATTTAAACTGCTGTTAATTTATCCATAGTTTTCAACGGAGTTAATGACAACATTTAAGTTTTTGATTGTCTATTCCGTCAACATTTAGTGCTATCATATTTTTAACAATGATTTCAAACATTTCTAATGGATTGGGTATATGTTTATTACATCTCGAAGTATATGAGGTAATAAAAGTGAGTTAAAAATAAATAGTTATCGTTCTTTTTATTCATGATGAATAAAGTGTTTTTTTGCTAAACCGAAAATTAGTTTTATTGCTTTTTTCCTTTTGAACTTTTAAAGCTAAATGAAATGAAATGAATTACAGCGTCGATTCAAAGATTTCATATTTAAAAAAATAGCTTAGAATTGAAAAAGTATACCTGTCATGAATATTAATTATATGGAAACCATGCGTAAAGCCTTTTTTAAGTTTAAGAAAGTGTTCTGAAACTTTTGAGGTCAATGGTATACTCTGGCTATTCCTTTGTATTGAATCTATTCATCAAAAATGATATATTAAGTTTATTTATTCAAAAAAAATTCAAATCAATAATAATGATTGTGTAAACGCAAGACTATAATTGAATAGTGGAAGATAGAATCTAAAAAGCAGTACATTATTGATTACACAAACTTCATTAATGCTAAACCTATGCATTCAATTTGCTCCAACTCAAGCAAAACACTAATAAGTAGAGCTGGTATAGGGTCGAGACCGAAAATTTTCTTATCGGGTCGAGACCGAGTGGGACCTCGAGACTCGTTCGGATCTTCAAATTAATTTCTAGAACTTTTATTTTGACTATTAGTTTGACATTTTAAATCTAAATTTAGTCATTAAACTTATATTTTTGAATAAAAATTACAAACACTTCAATAATTAAATGTTTTCAACAAGAAATGGCATTTAAAACAATATGAACTTTTTCATGTTTTTGAAAGATCGAGAGGTACTGTAGTCGAGACTTGATACCCGACCGAGATTCGAGGCAGATAAATTTTCGAGGCTCTCGAAAATACCCACCACTAATCTTAAGTGATATTTATTTCATAAAATGGTTTGAAGATAATTTTGCCGGAAAAAGTGTGATATTTTACATGTTTTTAATTGATATTATGCTATTTTATTAGTTGAAACAATTATAAATGGCTATATTCTAGTACGAAAAAAATTAGTCACATCATAAACAGTCATTAAGACTCAAATGAATGGCTCACATTATAGATATAATTGTTGGAAAAATGGTAATTTATGATCACATCACGTTTTTAAGATGAACAATACAGGTGTAATTGCAAACATGATAGCGCACATATCACTTTAGTAACCATTTCTTTTATTGTAATTATTTTTTTTTAAATTTTTCATTTTTATTGCTTTTAGTGATATTACAATTGACGCTATGGTCTGACGCTATGGTCTGTGCAGATGGAAAGACGACAGGTCGTGGCTCTGAATACACAATCAACTTCTTTTATGACAATTGTTTCTGTCAGTGTTGTGTCCTTTGGCATCATTTTCACCCACTGAGAGACAAAAAGCGTTAATCATTAAATAGTAGAGAGAATAAAGTTTTGTTAACCTTAAAGTGAGTGCGAGTACAGTAAGTATTTTAGAAGCATAAAAATAATTCGATGATAATGACCAGTTAGTACTCTCTACTCATGAGGTAGTATTTCATATAAAGTAGCATTAAAATGATGGGACTGTTAGAGAGAGTGGTTCCGTCCATGCAATCCATGCAAATTATTTTGCATAATATATAATTCATATTAGTATCAGACCATTTTCAATAAGACAGTTAAATTCTGGCACATCTGTAATACTTGTTCATTGAAAAAGACTGGTTGTGATCGTTAATGCTTTTAATGCTGTTAATACTGGTTAAAGACTCTCTTTACTCAATCTGAATGCCGAACACGTTCATAGATTTTGCTAATTTGTACTCAAGCCATGGACAAGTTGGTCGGTATGATCATCAACATCATTGAACTGTATTCACTGGTGAGGCAAACACGCAGATATCTCATTAGAGATATACAACGAGCTCATTATAAGTGCGTTCTCACTCTTCTCATTAAGATCATGTGTTTTCCGGAAAATAATTAACCAAAACTATCATTTATTTTTCCCGTTTATTTGTCCGCAATGGACATTTAGGGTGTAATGTTGTAATGTTCCATCATGTGAATCATCATTAGACACATTAAGAATATCAAATCCACTTATATTCATAAAGTATCCGATGCAAGCATTATAAGTATGTTTCGCGAATTGAAAACCTTTTCTGTCAGATTATTAATATTGATTTTGTTATGACACAAACTTTAGTTACTATATTTTGGTACTAATCATATTTAGGCTAACTTTTGGTTTTAGTAAATCGTCTTTTGTTCAAATTTAACCCATCAATAAGTTTAATAATTAAAATTTATTTAAATAATTAAGGGATATTTTATGATTTTAAAGGATGCTTAAGAAGATCCTCACAATATAACAAATAAAATGTTGTTATACAATATTTAGATAATTGCAGTAATAAGTTATACATTGTAAATGTACATTCGAGTATTACAGTTCCTTAATGGGAAAATATGCCATCAAAAACAATTTAGTCAATTTCTAAAAAAGTTTATGCTCTGAGGTTTTAATCCTGAAAAATTGCTGTATAAATTGGCAATTTTGCAACTAATTTAGACATCTAAAACCTTAAGGCATATCTTTCCGAAGTTTAGGAGAGCCAGTCATTTAGGGAGACCGAGAAATAGCAATAAGACTACTATTTTAACCTTATTTTTACGGCTATTCCTAATAATTTATAACTATTGATAAAATATTAAATTCAATAATTGAGCGCAGATTAATTTATTTCTTATTCATGTCAACAAAATTCTAATTATCACAAGTTTTTGGCGAAATTTCAGGTTTTAAATAACTATTCTTCAAAAGATTCTGATTATTATAAGTAAAGACTTGAGTGAATTCTCAATTGAGACAAATTAATATAAGAAGAATAATATTAAAATAAGGATTATTAATAACAACAATAAATCATTTCTTATAAGAATTGAAAATGCATTTCTGATAAAATCATTTATTTCAATATTAATTATTTAATAATAGAGTTATTCGTTATAAAATATCTCGTATATCGATAAAAGTTCAAAAACAGGTCGAACCAAAGCTACAAATTATAAAAGCCATCTATTTTATTGATAAATTGATAAATTTCAATAGCATTTCAATAGCAATTGAATAGCAATCACTTGATAGTTAGAAAAAGCTGCAAAAGTTGATGTTGTATTGAAGAGGAATGTGTTATAAAGCAAGAAAACAAGTTTATATAAAATGGAAAAATGAGATAATGATTTCATTCTTAAGAATTATAATACATTAATAAATCTTTTGATGGGAAGTCTGGTTGAGAGTTAGCTTTAAATAAGGCTTTTATTCGTATTTTACAACTTTCTTCATGAGTCACTTATAAAAATGATGATCCATTGAAACATGACTTAAACTGAAATGTGGCCGCAGGTAATGCTCTGACGGGAAAGTTAACGAGTGGACTACTTTATTAAAGAGCGCTTTGAACGTTAAATTGAAGGCAGGGCTCAACACAAGAGCACATTTCAATCGCAAAACACCGATTTGTACAGTTGGCGACTACTGCGGACGCGATTAGCTATAAAACGAATATTAAAATAAGGGAATAAATGTTAAGATCTGTCAAATTTGGTTAACGGCGGGCTCTTTGTGTCACACCTTTAAGAAGTGAAACGTCTTAACGCCCTTTTCACTCATAATATTTTGTGCGCAACTTTATGGACAGGTTTTGTTGAAAGAACTCATCTTCCCGTCAATAATATGTATTTGAAAATTAGTATGAATTACGATATATGACTGTTTCGATATATGAACCAAATTATAAACCATATTAAGAACCTCTCCCTTCAAATAATAATACCATAACCTATCTATACGTTTCTATACCTATCTATACATATATATACTTATTATTCTCAATAACAATAGATAAATACAGTCGGAAAAGAAGATTCATTTCTAGACTATTATCATTTCAATTCTTAGTAAAACATATTATAATGAAGTGAAACTTTTCATTTACTCACGCATCAAATGCTCAAAATTCTCAATATTCGACTTTAGTTTTGCGTTTGGAGTTCACTTTCATTCAGACAAGTCTTCAATGTGAGACTTTTTTTGTTGCCATTCATAAGAATAGAGGTTATTCTTAGTCATAATCAATTTATAACATTGTCTCTCAAGAATATTTTAAACTCCAACTTAAACTAATTCTTAAGCATTTAATTCAAAATGATTTCACGTTTTTCTAATCAAATATGAATGTTTTGCATCGAATTATTTGAATAATATTTAGTATTCGATACTTTACTATGGAATCATGATGACTACCGGTCATAATAAAACTTAAATGTGAGCTTTATTTGAAATATTGTGATAAATATGATGTGTATAAACGGGTCAATTTTTAAAGCTTATCAAATTTTCATGAAACCATCAAAATTGAGAGCAAATATACATAAAAAGTTATAAAATTCAACATTTTATATACTGATAAAGATTTACATCAACTCATAAACTATAACTTATATAATATCTAATATTCATTATGTGAATTCTCTATGCATTAAAAAACATTAATAAAATTCAGAGAAATTAACTGTGTCTCTGTTGACCAGTTTTATCCACATATTCTAAATTATTTATATATGTTAATGTATTATTATTAAGCTTTAGAGTTAACTCTCAATTAAAACTGGTTTTCGAGAACTGTCTTGAAAATGATTTGATTGAGTCTCGATTTACGGTAAGCAAAAGGCATAACTCCACTTATAATACATAATATATTATACAATGAATAACCCACTAATTTTCAGTTATAAACATAATACTAGACAATAGACTTCGAAAGAATCATTCATTTAATTAATCCAAAGTTTCAAGAAATGTTATTTCACGATATTCTTCTCCTTCAATAACTTGTAATTTGAATGCAGGAATTCGTGAAATTTTATTCTCTAATAAAAAATATATAAAAAACTTTTAATTTTCAATCAACTATTAAATAGAGAACAAAATGATAAACTTTAATAGTTAAATGTTGCCATTGATCGAGACTCGAGACCCACTCTATTAATAAATATTAATTAGAGAGTGTTTAATCACATTTACAGTACAAGAACTTTTCACGTTTAACATGAAATCAGAGGATATATTGATATCAATAAAATGTGTTATTTTATTATGAATTATTCCAAATATTGCTTCAAATTAGGCTCACATTTGAGTTTAGTTAATGTTTGAGATAATGTTGAAAAGCGATTGACTCAAGTCATAGAGAGCGTCATCTCTGATAAAACTTGTGTTTAAACCGAACCAATGCTTGGATAATGAATAATGTTTTTGTGTCTTTAAATACAAGGATTGATAGTTTTTAGAACTGTTTTATTGATTATTCAAAATAATAAAACCAAACTTTAGATAATTTTGCCATACATTTGAAGTTTAAACAGTTATTAAATCTGAAAATATAAAGAATATATTTATGAGAATGACTTGAGATGATAACAAGTATTTTATACATTTTCAGACAACTTTAGTATACATTTCTATTTGGAGTCCTTTAGATCGAAACAAATGAAGATTTATTTCGGGAATAAGTCATTTGAGAGATGAATACATGGAAATCCTATAAGAATTTCTTATTTATCTCAGACAACAGTATACTTATAACAATACTTATTAAGTGTATATATTAATCATTTTAACCTAACCTTAACTCAAATGTGAGAGTAATTTGCAATCATGTGTTTTGTGGTCTGATATAAAGCAAGTTATTATAGGATTTGGATGTCTTTCCGATAAGAAATTGTTTTGAACCACAGAAAATACAAATGTATACAGAGTTTAAACTAAATATGAGTTTTTGTCCACTTTAAGTATACAATACAAGTAAATAGAAATATAATTACATTAATATAAAAACAAATATTAATAAAAACAAGAAGAGGTCAAGTTATCCTCCATGAAGTGTTGAAATGAAGAGAATATTGTCATTAGTATTTAATTGATAATCACATTCTCCGAGTAGTTCCCAATCGGTTTCATTGACCAAAACTAGAATTCCAGGTCTAACAGACTCTCCGCTAACGAACAATTCTGGCCTTTCTTTCAAATGATTAACTTTTAACCAATCAATTAATTGTTTTAAATCCCATTTTTTGTCTCTATTAATGGGTAGCAATAAATGCATTTTCCTTTCATTTCCAAACAATAGTTCTGCGCCTCCACTGAACTCAACCGTTACTCGAAGTGAGTCTTCACACGATTCTGTTGTTGTCATTCTTCTAATAAGTCAAACAAAATTCAATTTTATTTATTTATTTTTTAAAATATCAAAATCTTTGGCGAGAGATTTCGCATCAAATAAACACAAATTACGTCACTTTTTTCCTTAATTTAAAAATATGTCAATAAGTCTTTTAGGCTTTAATTAATAGTTTAATATTCGTTTCAAGTTTATTATCAATTAAATATTAAATTTTAATTTCAATATTCTTATGGAATACTTTTAATTAAGAAATTAAAACAATATATCTTTAAAAACAAACTCTTTAAAGTATGTATGAATAGATGGCAGGACTCTATTCATAATAATTACAGCAAAAATTAACAAAAGTTACCAAAAGTTACAAAAGGTTTCAATTTAAACCAAAAGATGGCAAAAAACTTCTATAAACTTTTGGAGAAAAGCAGTCTTGGATTCGATGCTTC
>JAQFZT010000917.1:0-19004 GCA_034696325.1 Camisiidae sp.
AAAAGCTCATTTCTATTGCTATCATGTGTTCATAGGAGAAAAAACTCATCCGAAATCGATGAAGAATCTGATTCCGGGAAACGGTATCTACCATTTTATGCTAGTATTCAAAACTATCGAAATGAAATTTAACATCAATTCAGAAGTGACGAATTGGTTGTAATTAAAAATATCCCATAATTGACTTAATACTCAAATAGACAACAAAATATTTAAATTTGATTGAATTTTAATTTGTATTTCGAGTGATATAATACTATTTGAGTGGAAGAGCTAACTCGAAGTCATTTGATTGTATTTATTTTGAGTATAAAATGTTTTCGGTCTATCGAATGACATTTCCGTATATTCCAGTTCACATCAGTTGTTTTCAAACTGAGGTTCGCAGACCTCTATGGGTTGTCATATTTTGAAGGTTCTTGAGATACTAAAACTCTTTTTCATAAACAAAGAGAGCCTTTTATTTTTTGAGAATTCAAAATACAATTTCCAATTTCTTTTCTCAAGTTTCAGTTTAATAGTACAAAACATTTCCATAATGAGAGTCTTCAATATTGATGATTGAAAGAGGGGTTTCATTTTTTATTCCTTTTACTAGACTTTATAATATTTGAATTGAGTATTTGAAAATAGGCAGATATGATGTTATGTAAGTTTATTACATTGAAATCATTAATTAAATTCAGAAACTGTGAGCTAGAAATTGAAAAATATAAAAACATACATTCCGTTACCATCATTAGTGTCTGTTATGTGTTCTAAGGCTGAAAAGTTTGATGAGTACCCTATTAAAGATAATGCAAGAAATACCAGTGCATTGTATTGTAAGGAAGTGTCATTTTGGGGGTGACTGAACTCAATAGTAGTAACACAATTAGATAAAAGCATTAACACAGCAATATTGCAGGTCTTCTTCTCATTATATCGTAGATATCGATAATGAATTTACTGGTGATAAAAATTATTGAATAAAAGCATTTGTTTCTCAAATGAATACAGTTTGCAGCTGTCAAACAGCCAAACAGTTTCCAATATTAGCGAAGACGATGACAGTGATGGTGGTTTCAGACAACATTCCGTTAAGCCTCATTCAAGAGCTTTCGTGTCTGAGCAACAAAAATATAATCATTTCTCACATGGAGTTAGAGATAATTCATATGTTGCAAACATTAGTAATTCAAATAATGCACAATCAGTAATGTATAGCTCAGGTAAAGTCAGATTACAGCAGTCACTCAGCTCTGGATATCAAGACTCAACTAAATCATCGGTTAGACCAAGAATTTATCAACATTTTGATGCAACAAAAGTAAGATATGAGAAAAATTGCCAAATATTTTATTTATCCTTAAAAATGAGATTTTAGTTGCTCTTCAAACAAATGAAAGCCTTTAGAAAAATAATAAAACATGTATTTATAGGAAACATCATTCAACTCATCGACTTCTCACAGCGTTGACGAGCTATTAGACCATAATAGCGAATATATGTGGAGTTCTCACAGAATGGCTAAGACTCCAGACTTATCTTCAGAAGCGTCCACATCCAAAAAACACGTGTCTTTTGACGCATCTATGGTTAGAAGTGTGACATGTGGTGCAGCTATTAATATGAATACCTCTACTGGAAATTCCCAGCATATTAGTCGACACGCTCGTAATGTCAGTCCGCCATCTATTTCGCTCACTTCTACGTCTTCTTCCAGAAGAGAAATGTCACCACCGGTTGCATCACAGGAACGACTTTTAGGTTATTTCTATTCATTTTTATCACTTGTGTATCAAATACTAAAAAACTTTAATCATATATATATCTAGTATTTAATTTGAAATTTGATATTTTCATATAATTTGTTGTTTTCGTGTCGTATATCATAATAATTTGGCGATTTTTATAACATTGAATTTTGATTTTATCGCAAGTTTTACTATATTCGTGAGTATTGATTGCACTCCTATTCTCTTTCTGTTCTCTATATAGCCTTTTATTGATTTTCCTTAACTCTATGCTTTCTTTTCAATTCTTGTTATCTTTACGTTTCATTTTAAGTTTAATTTCAGTTCATTTTATCTAATTTTTCTTATAAGCTTTCCTTTTATTAAATTCAATTTAAAGTTTATACAGTATTTGAAGTTTTACTAGTTTTGAAAGAAAAGCAAATTTTGTGAAACTTCTTAACTCTTAAGTGATTTGAGCACTATCTCAATGAATAACTGTTTGAAGAAGAATATTATTGATTTGAATGATTAGGAACGAAATCAACTCAAAAAGGTCTAGATATTGATCCAAATCAAAAACATTCGCAATCAGTATCTCCGTCCTTATCATACACGCCATCGATATCTACTCCATGCAGAATAGTTAGACGTGTGGTTATGAAAACACAGGCGACTCAAACAGATATAACTGGTTTAGTGAAGAGCCGCTCTTCGAGATCAATACCAGCATATCTTACACTCTCTCCACGTGCTAATAATCAACAAATAGTTCAGAGGAGAAGTTTTGATTTGCGTCGGCCGACAACAGCCATGTCTTTATGTCAATACCACCAGAAATTAATTATGAGTAGAAGAAATAGTTTAGCGGATTCTTTTGATGACAACACTATTGCACTGCCATTAATTAAATCGCGTTCTGTTCACGGAATTATGATTAATAGTAATAATATTGATTATAGTGATGATGAAGTGATGCAGGTCTGCATCAGTAGAGATCATAATGAGATCAAAACAAAATCAAAAGATAGTTTTAGAGATGATGATAGACTCACTTTGAGTCGCAGTATTTGTGATAATAATATTGATGAGCCTTTTCTCATGACCTTTAAGCCAACCATCAAATCCTACTCTAATGATGAAGTCTTTATGCCTAAAAAGAAAGCCGATGTCGACGAAGAAGGTATCAGTCATTCATTTTTCTTTCTTTCTGATGAACTCGTTTTCCAAAATTGAAGTTTTGATTAGTTCTAAAACTTGATCTATAATTGAATACTTTAATAGTGAAATATGAAACGATTTATCTTTTCAAAAAATAGATAATATTTTAGCCCGAGCTTTGACTCGAAGACATTCAGCAATAGCAGAATTGGCTGTCGAACCAATAGGTGCTGTTCCCATAGCTTTCCCTCCGCCAGGTTTTGAAGACACAGAAGTGAAGATCGATGAAAGCGAAGTGGATATTATGGATAATAAGGATTTAGTTGAAACTTCTCCTCAAAAGTCAAGCACTGAATCGAGTCGTGCAGTAATGACTGATGATGGAAGCGATTTAATATCTTCGACCACCACAGATATGGATGATCTTCAGTCGAGTACCAATAATTCAAAAGTAAAAAAATTGCTATCAATAAAGAACTCTTAGTCTAACCTATTCTTCATTGTTGTAAAGGTGACATACAGTTCACCAACTATAGTATCAGAGCTTAACGCCGACGTGCCATTATCACCACCATTTGGTTCTATTATCCAATCAGAGTTACCATTAATCAAAAGCGATTCCATTGAAATTATTCAATTGAGTAAAATTGATTCACCGGTTATTAGATTAAAGAAACAATTAAAAGAAACGCTTACGTCACCAGAGAGTGAGACCTCAAGTCATATCACTTCTACGACTTCAAGTTCAGGTCATTTAGATGTTGAACATATTGAGAAACTCGAAGGCAGTAGTAGTTCGGTATATATCACAGCCACTGATGAGACTCCCAAAGGTGAAAGTGGAGGCAGTGCTGGTGTCGAAACCGCATCTTCTGGTAGTATTTTTGGTTCCCCACCATCATCTCGGAGAAAGTCATCTGATTCTAGTCGTGATGAAGGAAAAACTGTGTCACCAGAGATTGAAAATGTTAGTCATATTTCAAATGAAAATAAGCTTTAATTAAATAACTATAACTTTTATCAATAGGCATCACAATCAGTACTATCAGTACCGGCATTGAAAAGGCCAACAAGTCTTCCTCCTAAGAGACATCTCGTGAGATCTGAAGAAACTTTTAGTGATAGGAGATCTTCATCATCATCAGACGCATCAATACCTCGTTCGCCGCGTTCTCCCGAATCGATTGCTTCAACTCATTACAGCGCAAACATCGATGAGTTTGACTCAGAAACACATGATTTGACTCCAGTGCATGACTCGATGTATTCATCTGATCCCTCCACTGCTTTCGAACCGACCACTGTTATTGAAAATGTACAACCAGTTAAGCCTAAAGTTCCTCCGAAGCCGAGCTTTTTAACCGCAGATAAACATGATTTCAGTTCATTAATAGATGATAGCATTCAAGAGAATGTAAGCGATCAGAGTAAAGATGAATCCGCATCTCAAGAAACAAAGCTTAAAGCGGAGAAATTGATGGAAGATTTGAAAAATAGTATCTGTAAAAAGTTATCAGAAATCAAATCTAAAATAGATGAGAAAGAATCTGTCACTTCAGAAGCTGTAGTCACACATATTGAAGAGGAAGACGAAAATGCTGAAGATGAAGATGTTGTTGTCGATGAGGTTTCTGGTGGTGGTATTATTTTGAGAAGATCTTTATCAGGAGAGCTCTCAACTGTTTCTGAAGTTTCTGAAGAAATTAGTGTTAATGGAAACGGTTATCCAAAGTCGATAACTTCTTCTGCTGAAAAAGATTACTTGGAATCATTAGATAGAGAATCGGGAGCTCCTATGTTGACACTATCTGCTGATGGGTTGTCATCGGATAATATAGCAATTCATTCCGGGGCCTCATCTCCGAGTTTAGCTGAAAGTACAACATCCGGAAGTTTTATGATTGATGGCAATAATACAGAACCCACTTCTGTCGCTGATTTAGATGTAGCGGCCATTGGAATAACAGGTAGTCTTCCTTGTATTCCTACTCACGAAATCACTACAATAAAAGTGGTTAAAGTTGCATCAGAAGGAGGTATTAAAACAATTAACATAAATATAGTTTCAAATTTCAAATTTTAATTCATTTTTTCAGAAGAATTACCATTAATTGATAAGCCGATGGACACTACAGTAACAACTGATTTAGGACAAAATGGCTCTACAATTAATCGAAAATATGAGCCAATCGTCGGGCAACTCATTGATTTTGGAACTGAATCATCGCAGGCGACAGAAAGAGATATTGAAAGATCAGAATTTTCACTTCAACATCAAAGCTCACAAGATATTGATGAAGAATCGCTCTCATTGGATGCACTGAATCAAAGTACTTCTCGAAAGGAAGAAATAGAGTTAGGAATTGCTATCGAAGATGCGGAAGAAGACAGTCAAGAAGAATTGGCATTAATACAAGAGTTATCAACTTCTGAAAGCACTACAACTCAACAGTATTCCGATGAGAGGAAAATTGACGCTTCAGAAGAAGGTTTATTTCAAACTCCACTAATCATTAAAATTTTCAACTATTGACAAATTTTTTAACTTTCAGAAGTCATTTCGAGTAAATCAGAAAAAGTTAGAAAATTAAAGAAAATAAGTCGTGAACATCAGAGAAACTCTTCGAGCGAAAGTCATCCTCTTTTATCACAAGAGGAGTTTTATATTATGCAAAGAAGAGCGCGTTCATTGAGTCGAAGCCCTGAAAAAGCACTTGAATCTGAATCGCCATCTAGTCTTCATCATCAATCCTGTAGTCATCATCATTTCACATGCAGTCAATGCGGAGAATCTGCAAATCATCATAACGTGCCTTCAATTCTTAGAAGATCACGACTAGAAAGAACTGGTATTTATTAAACTTTAACTTAAAAAACTTCTCTTCCATTGATTACATTCTGTAATAAAAGAGGAAATACTAAAGCAATAAAATACTAGTACAACATAAATGACTAGTATTTCAATAAATAGCTTATTATTATTGACTTTTCTTTGAAAGGCATACCATATCTTTATCGAAAATCAATGACAATCGATGACATTTATTTCGATGGAGACGATGAAGAAGACGACATCGGAGTGCATACTGAGAGCTATCGATCAGCTCTTTGGGTATATATTGGACGTAAGGAAGAGATGGCCGTTTGGGGACATAGAAATCCGCTCAATTCGAATGGAGATAAGTCTTTGCCGCGATCAGAGTCTGATGAAAGTACTCTATCAGAGAAAGGATTTAGAAAACAGTACGAAGCAGTTACGCATCGTTTAATCCATAGAAAAGCCTCAATCGAAATGTACAAAAGAGTACTCAATAGAACTTTTGGTAACATTTTCTAAAACTTAATGTGCATTTTTCACGCCTCACTTTAAAGTTAAAAAACTTTTGTTTGTTTGTTCATTATTATAGTAATTGAAAAATGTTTAACTCTTGTTCGAAATAATGGTGAATTTGGTTTTCGTATACATGGAAGCCGTCCTGTAGTTGTTTCAGCCATAGAAAAAGGTATAACAAATCCAAGTTTTCATTACTCGAGTCGAGTATAAAGATTCATATCTCCAATAAAATCAAGTAATACTTTGTGAAACTTTTAGGAACTCCGGCAGAAACCAACGGATTAGAAGTCGGAGACATAATCGTTACCGTAAATGATACGAACGTTTTGGATGCTTCCCATTCAGAAGTGGTCAAATTAGCGCACACGGGTATCAATCAAAGCAAATTTAATTGAAATATCAAGAATTACTGACATGTTTATAAACACTTTTGATGTAAGGTTCGGATACATTGAAACTGGAAGTTGTTTGCACTTCAAAATCAATTAAGAAAAATCAGCCGCCGTTAGAACATGACATCATAATGAATGGATACCTCTCCCGATTGACGGATAAGTCAATTGATAAAGAGAATGGTAATAATCAAAGGACAATCGGGAACAATAAGTTATGGCGAAGGCGTTGGTTTGTGCTTAAGTCAGACTATTGTCTGTATTGGTATAAAAATGCGAAAGTAAGCAAAAATGATCTAAAAATTAAAATTAAAAAATCAATAAATTTGTAATCAGTGCACAGATCCAGTCGGAGCCGTTTCACTACAAGGCTATTGCGCTGGAGTTTCACAAGAAAATATTTTCGGTCAATCATTTGTATTTCGTTTAGTACGTTATGCGACGCCACAGAAGTATTTCGCAGCTAATGATAGTGAGACCGCTGGACAATGGGTTAACGCACTTAATCAATCTGCGACTCGCATTAATCAAGTAATTGCTGTTTTGTGTTTTACATCAAAGGCTTAAGAGATTAAAGTTTTAATTATTTGTTAAGTTATGTGCAGAGTAGTGTCCGCTCATTTAATAGTTAGTTTTAAGCCACAGTTGACTTAAAGCAGTTGAATATAGAGAGCAAAGTTAGTGATCTTTTAGAAGACAGGTATATATTGTTGTTCATTGATCTCTAGTACAAAACAAGCAAAATTTGCTTTTCAGTTACAGTGAATAAAGTTCCGTGATCTTTGTTAATGACCGATTTGGGTCACAAGACATAGGTATCGTTTACCTTCAGATCACAATTACAGCTAAATATAAATCTTTTTCAATACAACATTCTTCTATAGAGAATAAACAATCCATTATTTTCATTGAAACTAAAAATACTGAGAAACTACTGATTCATTACTTAAGTTGACTCTACTGTATATTTTTATGAATACATGTGATGAGCAAAACGAAGTGAAACTCCTTTTATTATAGTATAATTGATAGAAAGCTACCCATAAGTTGAATGTAAACTGTTTTATAATGTCCATAATCTTTTAGGTTAAGCTTTTGAAAAAGATTGTTAAGGTTTAAACTTATTCACAGATCGATCCTTATATTGACTCAACGCTTCATAACATACATAAAAATCCACTTTCGTTCAAACATCTCGATTGTTATGGATATTTAGGAAAGTTCAGCAAAAGAAAAAAAGTTTGGAGACATAGATATTTCGTGTTAAAAGACGCGTGTCTTTACTTCTATCACGACGCAAACTCTAATACAGCACTAGGTATTCAAACTTATCAATAGTTAATTACTTCAATTACTTCTTTTCATTTGAATCTATTTATATCCTGCAAAACCTATTATGTTCTTCATATTGCAGGTGTTTTTTACTTACATGGATATAAAGTGCAAAGTTGTTCAATGATTGGCAAAAAACATACTCTCGAAGCGATCCCACCAGAGTTTAAATTTAGACATATATGGCTTTTGGCGGAATCCGACGCCGACAAAAAGAGGTTCATTCAATTCATCATTGTTTTTGTCATATTTTACAACACTTTCTACTCTTTTTATTATAGATGGTTAGCGGCTTTGGAATATTCGATCGACAGATGGATTAAATTAAAATAAAATTATATCTATTTGTCTAAAGTGATATTTTTAATTATTTGTATTTTCAACAAATTCAGAGCTAATTAATAACTAAAGAAATGTTTTTCTAACTAATCATTCAATAATAGAATTGATGTACTTTTTAAAACTTCAAGCGTTTTTAAATCTGTATTTTAAACCTTAAACTTGAGAATAAATGACAACTACTGTTATAAATACATGAATAAGACTTTCTCTACGAAACTTTTATAATTTAAAAAAAATTTTAATTTAAAGAGTTTGAAAACTTCTTAATCAAATGAATTAAGACACATATTTAATAAATACAAAACACTTCACACAAGTATTTAAAAAGATATATGAAGTTAAAGTGAATAAAAAATTGCAAACAAATGAACCATTAATTTAAATAATGCATCAAATTATATATCAATAAAGGTTTGACTGAAAAGTGGGTATAATTAACAATGATATCGATCTTTTACTTTTATCTATTTCCGAAAATATTGTTTAAAAGAAAATTCGTATACAATTCACAAACATTTGTCTAATAATAGTGGCTGACATGAGGTCTTCGCCACATTTCCCTTTGATGGCAAAGAAGACCTGACCGTCACTTTCAGTCTGACCTAGACTTGGATTTTTTGATTCATATTTTCAGACAATTGAAATTTTTGTGGCTATTTCTGGTTTAAATCTATTATCAAAGCTATCATTTTCATATTACAGGTAATGGATAAATAATATGATGCTTTATTCAATCACAGCTAACCTTATATAATATGAGCTCAATTTTTTAAAAGAAATTTCGATTTAATTTTTATGGCAAAATCTATTTTTAAGTAATTCTTCTTCAATTTAATTATTTTTGAAATAATAGAACTCTTTAATGTTTCGAAACAAAGTTTAAAAATACTTAAGTACTGGTTATGAAAACACTTTGAGTGGGTTTTGATTATTTTGAAAAATAATACTTTTGAAAGTTTAAGATTTCAGTAAAGAATAACTTAATCCAGTGATGTACAACGGTCGAGCGTTTGGTTATCGGTGGTGAGCGCGCTCGAGCCTCGCCGCCTTCAAGTGTACCACCAGCGCGAGCGCCGAGCGCTGACATTTGAGACGGAAACAAGGCTATTAAGCAAACAATTGGTGTTTTAGTTTTAGTAAAACAATATATGGCTCTAAGAGGAGAAGAGGAATCGCAGTAAATATGGCTTATAATATGCATTAATAAAACTTTTCTCATAAGTATTTAGAACTTCATTCATTGAGTTTTAAAATAAGTATTCATTGATTGAATAGATTTGTATGGAATGAAATCATAGTAAAACTTGAATCGTAAGAAAACATTGTTTAATTTTGTTGAATGAGAATCAAGTTTTGAGTCAATCATTACCTCAAACTTTAAGCTTAAGCTAAAATAAAATGCATTCATTCATTCGTACGTTTTCAATTGATTTCTATTAATTTTTTCACTTTATTTCAGGGAAATTGTTAACTACAAATCCAATTTTTAAAGTTTTATTATAGAAATAAAAATTAGTTTGTAATTATGAAACCAAAATTAGTCTATAAACTCGTATTTTTAAGCTAAAATTGCAAACAGTTAAGGTTTTTAAGGAACTGTAATTGAATATTAAGAACTGAACAATTAAATACTTTAAAAATTTTGAAAATTCAAGAAATAGTGGGGAATGAAGGGAATCTTTGTCGAAACAGAGCAATAAAAATACGATAAATACTCAGTATTTGAATAAAAATTGTATTTGCAAATATAGATACTTTTTATTTTCTCTCTACACTTTACAATACTTTCCTTCCACACAATCACTCAAATACTAGTAATACGATGAAGGAGTAGAAAAATCAGCACAACTCGTGTGATTCATTTCTGTAATGTCCCCATAATTTTCATTCATTTCATTTTGATTTTGATTTTTCATAAAAAGCAAAATTGAGCACAAGAAGTGTCCAAAATTAGAAAAAAGCGCTGCCGGTAATCGTGCAGGTAAAGCACAATTGAGAACCGCTGAATAATTATTACTAAACTGAAGTTAAATATTTTTGATCACAAGTTTAGTGATCTCAACCTGAGTTTAAAGTCAGTCTATCTCTACATGTGTTCCCAGACCTCATATCCTATCTAATGGCCAACAGATCCATCTTTATGAAGTGTGAAAATATTTGAAAAATAAAGAGATTTGGGAACCAATATAAAGTTGACTATAAGCTTTACTTTATACAACTCTAATTTCGCTCAAACTATAAGTTTCGGTATACATGTGTATTTTCGACCGTTGACAACGAATATCAAACAATTTCAACATCCAAATCCTATAGTAATATTCTATAGTATAGATTTTGATTCTCACAGTATAGGAAAAGTACAGGAAAATTTTCAAATGGGAATCTTTATTTTTATCATTCCTACAAATATAAATAATTGTTTATATTTATTTGCTTACACGTGATTTTATTTTTATTCATATTTGCCATTTGGTAAAAAAATCTGTACCTGTTTTGTGCAGGCAATCACATTGAGTTAAGCTCTATAATTGGTTATTTGAGACCCCTATTTATAATCTATACTGTATATATACGAAGCACTAACAATACTTATTAAGCGCGTGTTAATTAATCAATTAATCAATTAAACTTTACCTTAACTTAATTTGAAAATTTGAAATTATTTAATAAAACATCTATTTTCTATGTCCATGTCTCTAAAGAGTTTAGTTTAATCACATTTAATCTAACCTTAACTTTACCTAAATGTGAGCGTCATTTGCAATAATATGTTTTGTGGTCTCTTAAAAAGCAAATTATTATAGGATTTGGATGTCTTGATATGCCTGGAATTAATTCTTTAAGATAAAAATGATTTCCTATTCGTTGTGAGCGATCCTAAATACAGAGTTTAAACGTTGTGATGCACACTGAATATAACCATCACTTATACTGGTCCCTCATTTCCTCTGAGAATCATCTCTAAGTTATCCCATATCTTCAAAAGTATCTGAAAAGATAGCCTTAAAATTGGGTCAATTATTTGTATACATTAGTCTTCATATTGCGATATTCGGTAAGCGTTGAATTGAATGTTCTCCAAGGGTGGTGTGTGGGGTGGGTTCCCTTACCTTGGCCCCTCAACCCTTCGAAAACTCAAAAAGGATACTTTGGTCCCTCTTTGTTTTTTCACAAATTATTTCAACCCTAAACAACATCTGAATTTAATATATCTTAATTACTATTAAATTATATTAATTAATATAATTTAAACTAAACTTGATTCAAATGTTGCCAAAGAAACATATTTATTACTTTTAGACTAAAAATGACTCGAAATAACGTTATCTAGGATTAAATTAATCACTACTAAATTCTTATGCTGTCATGTTATGCCATAAAACTGATCAAAAATCAAGATTTTCTACTAATTTAAGTTACAAAATAAATTTTTAATTCCATAATAAGTAAATGAAGCAACTCTTAAACAATTTTCATTAAAATAGAAATTAAATGTCTTGAACTTTTCTTTTAAAAATTTAATATACAGTCAAATTTAGTAAAATTTCATGAGCAAAAAATGAAAAATTTTGGAAAATATTGTCTATGAATTTCGATGTGTTTACCCCTTCCTTACCTCGATTTGCAAGTTGACCCCTAACATGAGGTATTGACCTACGAACCTAAGTTTTTAACGTAATACTTGAATAAAATGTAAAAATATCTCTTAAACTTTCTATTGCTATCATTGAGTATACACTTATCAGTGACTCAATTGCCATAAATTTAAACGTGTATTAATCGATATGAATGTTATGACTTTCAAAATGTTATCAAATCTACTATTATTACTATAAGTCCACGAAATTCACTTAAAACCTCTGCATTACTTATAATAGGTTTTTTGATTCAAATATTACATGAGATTTCAGTGAAATATTTTTAGACTTGAACTCCATTCGAAACCCATTAGTTTATGTCTATTATATATCATTAACATTTGTATTAACAGGTGCTGTATTGAAACACAACTTCTAATGTCAAGATTACTGTTTTTACATCAATATTTCAAGCATTAAAATTATTTCGCACATTACTATCGATGCGTTAAAAGTCAAGTTCAATTGAGACCTTTATAATGAGGTAAGTTTTAATTGCATTTTATCAAATGATTTTTCAATTTAATTATCATTATTCTTAAAGTGTTTAAAGTTTTATATATTGGGGACAATGTTTTAATATTGTCTTTCAATCACTAGAATAATATGATTCCTGTTTTCAAATCCAAAACTTTCAGAGAAAAAGTTTAAAATTTTCGACAATAATTAACTAGTATTTCAAACCTTTTAATCATTCAATGATAACATCTTTTGGGATATAAATAAAAACTTTTAAATAACGACAAATTAATAGAAGAATTAAAATAAATTTTCATACAATAAAAGTTAACATATATTACAGAAAGTTTTGAAAATCAATCATAATATATATTAAATAGAGATTTTGATGAATTGTGGGTTAGAAATTGATTTTATTTTTTGTGTGGAGAGACTTGAAATTTGTATTAGTTATGGGAAAGTAAATAGAGAAACATTTTTTCCTGATTCTCGTGAACTTAAATATATATACGATTATTGGCAGAACACTAATGATTACGCTTAAGGCTATGTGAAAATGTTTCTTACTATTCATCGCATATACTCATAGAGTGTATTTTGTAATGCAAACGAATAGCAGATGCGATGCATTCGATCCTATCTCTAATTTTGTTCCGTCAACAAAAAGGCTTGGATGTAATGTCACGTATCTCTGTTTCCTTATCATCTTTTCATACACAGAACTCAAATAATCATCTAAACGATGATGTAATCAATGATATCATCAATTGTTTCATATGTTATTCCAATTGTATGAAGACTGGTATGAATTGATCTTCTTCTCTGCCAACAATTTACGAAAATCTTTGGAATGTCATCATTCATATGATCCAAATGAGAAATCTTCTCGAGTCAAGTACTCAAACAAACAAATTTCTCAACCCCTGAGAGAAATTTCACATAAAAACATAATAATATATTCTTTCACAAAAGTATCTAAAATTGTTCGACAGAAAGTTATTGCTTTTCTAACGTTTGACTTGAATAAAAATAGTTCTCATGTGAATAAAATACTCAATAATGCAATAAAACTCTGAAACTATTTGCCTGTAAATAATTTGCATTTTATAATACTCGATGATTGCATGAGTGAAATCGCATTATAGAAAAATGTTATAGACTCAAAGTTTAGTTTTGTATAAGTTTTGTATATATGTCAACACATAAGCTATCATTTGAGAGCAGAAAAGTTAAGATTAAAAATGCATTTTTTCATCCATTGGATGCAACCAAACATGAATTATTCTTATGCATACACAGTATAAGTTTCGTTTGTCTAAATGTATGGCTTAGTTCTACTTTCATGAGAGAAAAATTAGTTTTATCACCTTTTTATGCAAATAACAATTTCCGCGTTTTATGTTTATTATTCTCAATTGGTTCATAACACGTGTATATTGTCTTAAATTATACATATTTTAGTTATTTTTAACTTTACTTTTTTGTTATAATTCATGTTTGTTTTCATTTAACACCTTTACATGATTTTATAACAATTTATTCTTGTTTTCATGCTATTCAACGCTTTCTAAGTTTGTTTTTTATATAAAAAGGGAATATTAATTACATTGTTTTGTTAGCATTCGCATAGTTTTACGTCATTTCAAGGAGTCAATTACGGGTTATTTCACTTTTGAACCAGTTTTAAGCATCAACTCATTTAAAAATACCATTAAGAAAGCTTTTCTTTAACAAAAAAAAATGAATCATTTTTAAAAATAACTTGAATTTGAAACTTTTTCGCAATACTTTATTATTATTATTAGTTGTGAGCGAAAAATGAGAGATATTTTTAAAAGAGACTGTTTTTAAAAAAGTCACTCAATAAAAAGCATACTTTGTGATAGAGATGACAGAGATATAGGATGTGAAAGATATGTCGGAACAAAACGAAAGCTTAGTCATAGAATTGAAGAGCACAAAAAGGCTCTCATTTTACAAAATCAAATGTTGCTGAACATGCCTTCAAAACAAAACACAATATAATCTGGAATGAACCTAATTATGGGACCCGAATATTTGTGGACTATTGAGGAATCAAAAGTAAAGGGTGTTAAATGACAGTCAGAATAGCAATACCTGTATTCCATCTCAATTCTTATGCATTAGTTTCCGGCCTCATTAGAGGCAAAGCTGTACTGTATATCTAATCACAAAATTTTCATTATTCTCAGTTTGCAATCAATAGGAAACTTAAGTTAAACTTTAAACTATTCAATCCTTTTTGTGTTTGGATTCAAGTTCAAACACTTGTATAAACAATGAATTCTCTCAGATTTCTTTCTCTGAGCAACTGCTGAAGCATTTGCACAACAAAAAAAGTTAAGAGTCATTCCATAGTTGACAAAAATATCACAGTTTGTGATCCTAATTAAAAACTTATGACAACTTTTTATAGTATACAAATGAAACACTAAATTAAAAATAGTCTATCTCTTAATGCTTATAAACGAGAAAAACTCATTCAAAGGTTTGCTTGAAATCCGGGAAAAATGAAGAGTTAATAGAACAATAACTTTTTAAAAATTAAAATTCTACAACAATTACGTCTTTATTAAATTCGTAATTAAACTATTATTCAAATTAGACATTTTGAAATATTGATTTAGTTTTTTGGTAATAATTTTAGTTTATTAAATATCAATTTTTGAAACTGTTTAGAAATGTACTGAAATTGTATTTTCTACTCAAATGATAAATAGCTTTTAAAGCATGAGTCAAACACCTGTTGATAAGACCCTCAATATATTTAATCTTTAATTTTTACATTTAAATTAAGTTTGCATAATATTTTATATTAATTATTGTATAATTTTCATTTTTAAAAAATTATTCTTCTATTAATTATTTATTTTTTCCGGATTTGAGGGCTTTGGTTATAACCATTTTTTGTTTAATTAAAATATAATTAACATTTAAAAACCACTGCATAAGACATGGAAATGAGATAGTTTTGTGCACATCAGTTAACATTGAAAGACGACATTTGGGTTTGAATCCAAGTTTGATTCTAGTTAAACACCATTAGAATAAATCAATTTAATTGACTCAATTATGACCAAAGCACTCAAGCATATACTGCAACTTTTTATTACTAAAATTCTTTTAAATTCTTAATGAAAATAACTTTAACAAAATCTGAAAAACAAGTTAATCGTGATATATCTTTTCAATTTTGGATTTCAAATATTAGTTTGTTTTGTGAAGAAATATATTAAATTCAAAATTAGATTTATCATAATTTTCTAACTTTTTATTTATATGTAAAATAGAATTTCAATGTCTCTAATTTAATATGAAATTATAAAATCGATTTATTTTTCCCATAAATTATAAATAACTTTTAGAATTTCAAAATAGGTCCAATTTTTTTTACTAAATATTTTTAATTTATTATGAAAAATATTGAGCTTTATATCATCATTAAAATTAGGTCATAATATAGCCATCGAATTGCACAATAAAATTGATGTATTTTGACATTAAGTTATATGAAATATTAGTTTCAAAGTTTATTCAAATGAAATGAATGATTACTTAATTTAGACATTGAATTGAGATATGAATCAAAAGCTATTTGATTGTAAAGTGTCTTCGAAGTGATGAGTGATAGGTATGAATAAGAGAAGAAATAAGTGATGGAAAAGTGAAATAAAATGCTAATTAAAATGATTGCATATAAACATTAAAGCATTTAAATGAGAAGAGTGTGTCTGTGTTATTGTTAAGCATTCTTGTGATTCATGATAAATATCGAGCGAACAAAAGAGCAAAAGTGTGTTAAGAGTCTGCGTCCAAATAGAAACATTACAAATGACGCCAATCGAGTAATCAATACGGGAGTTATGGAGATGTTGAGCACTATAAGAGCCCAATAGTAAGTTTGGGACCCAAAAGAAAGAAAAAGGTCGACAAGAGATAGAATTGTATGCGTATTTGTGTGTGAAAAAGTATATATACTGTACTGTATGTAGACTTTTGGTAAAGAATTATCGATTTCTGCTCATATGATATAAAGTGTACCTCTCGGTAACACTACTTCTCTAGTTTCGTTCCTTTCGCTCAGATGTTGTATGTTTTTGTTGGATGTTTTGGTAACTCTTGCGCGCGTACGTCATTTCAAGAATTTTCGCCATTTTGGGTTATATAACACAAGAATACATATATTCCTACTTATCTATCAAACCATTTCTCTTATCAACTACATTGCGATTCAGATATATTCCAGTTTTCAAAATATATCATTAGTCAACTCATTTGACATTCATTGTCAAGTTATTAGTGGCGATCAACTCTTCTTATTAGTCGCCTTTTCTTCATATAGTTCTAGATTTCAGAAGGAATAAACGGTAAGATTTCATCAATTCTCTTCATATCATTATTTCTTATATATTCTAAGCTAATAATCAGTTTTGAGCGCTCGTAACCGGCATTTCTCATATTGAAGACTTACGTCTTTATTATTATGATTTGTGTCTTACCTGATATTTATTACTTTTTATGTGTCGCTTATTAGATGCGACACTTCCTTATATTACTCTTTTCTCAGTTGACAGCTTATACACTATGTATATATAACTTATATTACTTTTTTTGTTGCACCTCTACATTCAATATGTATCTTATATGACATGTTTATTCCGGTAGAAAAAATTAGTTTAAGAATTTCATTAGTCATCGTCAAGTTTTTTCCCTATTAAATGAAGAAAAATAGAGTAAAAATAGAGTAAATTGTAAAATACATTATGAGAATATATATTGAGTCCCCGAATCATTTATTCTATTTTTATTCATAAATGCATTTATATGTAACTGTAAATTATTGATGTGTCTCTTCAGATACACTAGACTTGATCAAAATCATATGTACAATAGATAGCTTTTCAATGTTTCATTTCAATCAT
Organism: Camisiidae sp.; assembly: GCA_034696325.1. Lineage (NCBI taxonomy): Eukaryota > Metazoa > Arthropoda > Arachnida > Sarcoptiformes > Camisiidae > Camisiidae sp. The sequence continues at coordinate 17,317 of JAQFZT010000917.1, forward strand.
CAATCAATGCGTTATTATTTATTTTAATAGCAAATTAAAGCTAGTGCTCATCGAGATAAGAGCTTTCGGAAAATATTCAATTATATAAAGAATAGGCAAAAGATATACTAATTTATATTCAGCACAGGGTTCAGAATGGAGTGGATTATATTTATTCGGTTATCAAATTATAATATGAAATTTAATTGAATCTTTCGATATATTGTGCGTATAATAAACATAATGCTGTTATAGAATTTGATCCCTATAGTAGTGCTCGCGATAATTGGAAAAAGTCTTTTGATAATAAGCGACGATTAACTCAACGGTCATTCAAAAACCAGAATATTCTCAATTGACATCGAGTCCAAGCTCTATATTGTTGAATATATTCTTCAATAAAAACTTTCCACTTTATTCAAGTTGAATAAGTTCATTAAAAGTTATTTTTCTTATTTGTCTTTATACATAAATTTTCTCAAATCCAATTCACAAAGAATTTATGCGTGTTTTTGTCCTTTTTCATAGCAAATACATGTTGAACCAAATTTGAGAACCGAAATAAATGATAATTACTTGTTATTTGTTTACTTAATCAAATAAAATACTCTATTATTGCATGATTATTTGCGTACATCCGTATACTATTCACGTCAGTGTAAAAGAGCTAATATTTAACTTGAATTAGCATTACGTAAATTGAATAAAGTTTCTATAGTAGTACTCAATTGAATTTAAGATTATGCCTCAATTTTATCTAATGGAATGATGAATGCAGTGATTCAATTGTGCATCACTTGTATTGCTGAATAGTATGCGTGCGGTTTTGCTATAAATACTATTTTATTCAATAAAATGCAAATAATCCTATTTTCTTTTGATTTTCATACGTAAACACAGTATTAAACTATTGATAAGAAACTTTGAACAAACAAATGTGAGCGTCATTCCTAAGTAGCCATACATTAAGCTTCATAAAACTCATTCAAATAAAAGAATATACTGTAAAATGTGTTTAAAATCTTACAAAAACAACTTATAAAGAGAAGTGATAAATAAAAACAAATATCAAATTCAAAATAAACGTTTGCAATGAACTCAAATCTAAAAAGATTTGAAAAACTTTTTTGCCTCAAAAAGAAGGCTTTCAAGTCGATTAAAGCTAATAATTTTTTTTTATTTCAGTAAATCTACGAAAATTGAAAGAAAACCTCAAACTTCTCTTAAAGTCAGAATAATGCCTGAACAGAGCAACGACTATAGGGTAGTCGTATTCGGTGCTGGAGGTGTCGGGAAATCGAGTTTGGTTTTGAGATTTGTTAAAGGTATGAACATTTTCATAAATATTATCATTTCATTCACACAAGAAAAATACTTCAAAAACATGAGACTATCATTTCCATAAAGAATTTTTCTTTTGTATAGATTTTCATGACTTTTCTTGAAAATCGATTTTTTGAATATATTTTTGCTTTTTTGATTAAAACCACTTGAAACTCATATTCTCGTCTCATGAATTGAATATATTATTATTATTATATGAAGCTATTTGACATAAGATGCCAAAAAGTCATCGCAATTAAGTTGCGAAATAAATTTGTGAATATCTAGAGTCCATGATATATGAAGTACAAGTAGTATTAATTTAAAGCTCAGCGATTCCTATAAGTATTTATTGAAAGATGAGATTGAGATAGTTTGAAAAGGCA
>JAQFZT010000918.1:0-19000 GCA_034696325.1 Camisiidae sp.
GGATTGGAAATGTTCTCTTCTTATCATAGATTATGTTAGAATTTATGAATGGATTAATGGGACAGAAAAACTAGATTTTAAAAACGATAGAGTTTCTACAGATGAAATATGCCATCAGGTCATGCCTTTGATTACGCCCAAGAAAAAATCGGATATTGCGTTCGCAACAATTATTTCTGTCGTCAGTTCATTAACATTAATAATATTGATACCAATTATTGTGTTTTTATTCATACGCCAGAAAAAGTTGAAGCGCATGACTATTGAAAATAATCCTGAGAATTATGACGATATTTGTAATGACGACGGAGGATATGATGATCTTAATTTTTCCAACGAATATTCAGATCCTAATGAACTGGACTATTATGTTGAAAGTGATGGTAAAGTTAGAAGTCTTGAAATGTCTGACAAAATTGAGAAAAGAATTTCTGATCCGAGATATTTCTCAATGAATAATAAGATTTAGATTGAAACTAAATTACCAAAAAGACGCCTTAGTCTAGCATATTATGTAACGTCAAACTATACAAATGCTATGCTTGGGGCTAGTGTACCAAATTGTCGAAAATCCTCCCTCCATCTCCACTAGACTCAACTCCATCTCCATCTTCACTTATTCTCAATTTTACACTTAAAAACTCAATTATTTGAAGAGGATAAAGTCCTCCGAGCCCCATAGCTAGTAACAGCCATGTTCAAATCCTTTATTAAATTAATTATTGCCTACAACTCTACTCCACCGCCACTGGAGTTGACTCCATCACCACTCCAACTTCACTATTAAAAAATTTCTACTCCATCTCCACTTCATTCCATTCAATTTTTGTAACTCCATCTCCATTCCAATGGAGATGGAGTTGACCTTGGAAACTCTAGCTTGAGGTTCATTCTATTAATGCTACGCAATATGCTTGACGATTGCGTCCGTTTGGTGGTTGTGTTTAGTGTTGGCACATCTCATACAAATCAAATCTGGATGTTCAAAATAGTATACTTTTTTTGGGTCAAAATTCTCAATATTAAGAGATTTGATGAGAATCATAAATAAATATGGATTTATTATTTTGCATTTCTATTTAATTCCATAGTAATGTAATGAAAAATTGAATACTTCAACCAAACCCAATATTGTCTGAGATCTGACACCAGCTTTACACACAATATATGCTATAGAGTTGCTTATATATGAGAAAAGCAACTTTCAATACTCATTATATAGTAATAAAAATACAATATCTTATATACAATTGTTATTTTAAATTAATATTGTGATTAACGCAATAAAATTGCAATTCATATACAGTATTTGAATGCAGTCTACTCTCAATTTTAGAGCTTTCATTCAATAATAGTGTGAAAAATTAAATCTACGTATGGTTTGCGCTACAATAAAATGCTTGAGTTAATGCCAGGCCTGTGGTTGCGAAACCTCAATATATAAGTAATATCTTGTGTCATTCAAAACTATTTGGCAACAAGTGATACGATCTTTTTAAAGAGTATAAGTGTATAGCATTGATTATCACATAAACAGCTCCGCAAAAATATAACTTATTTCCATTTCAAAAGTAATGTTTTCTATATTTAGTAACAATACTTTCAAATAAACTCTTTATCATTTAATGTGGTCTTGTTTTAATTGTAATGAGACAGCAGTTACAATAATATTTATAAATATTTTGTGAATTCATAGTTACACTTTTCGTCGGTATGAAAAACTGTGATTTTAAATTATTTTTAATTAGCTATTCAAAGCTGTAAAATATGAGTTCATTAATAAAACATTGAAGGATAACATTCATTTAGAGCTAAAACTTTCTTATTAATTATCATTGAATATAATTATTTTTGAGTTTTAAGTAAACTTTGAGCTAATTTTTGCATTAGTTTTAAGCTCATATAATAAAATGAAATCTTTGCCAATAGACACAAACACTGTTTTTGATAACCAACTGTGTAATAGAAAGCTATGGTTTGCAAAAGTAAGTCATATTTGAAATATATAAGCAGTGATGGTTTGTTAACAGTAATTCAAAGATTAGATAATTGATAAAAATAATAAATTTTCCGTTCAAACAGGGACTGATTTGTAACTTTACTGTATATATCTTGAGATCGGAGTTCCTTTTGAATATTTATGTAATTTAGTGGTTCCCAAACTTTTTGAGCTCATCAAAACTTGGGATATTTACCTTATTAAGTTTCATTTGTTAAAATATTAACTATTAGTAGATATTTTTCAAAGTTGAGAATTTAAATTTTTGACTCTTTCTTAGAATTTGATTATGACATTTACCATAATCTAAAAAGATTAAACGTATGACAAGACACCCTTCGCGTACACCCGCTTGTGAACCGCTGTAAAGTAACAGTTATATAATTAACTATATTTTTGTTCACTTCACAAAGTTTAGTGTTGACTCTCACAGACGGCAATACAGTATTTTTACCATCAAATTATTTTCTAAAGCTTCAGCTGAACAGGTATTCAAAAAATGAGAGCGCATGCGAACCACTGGTGCATAAAAATTGTTACCAAAATTCAATACACTATTCAGTAGGATTTCAATAAGATTTTAGTCAATCTTTGCATTGAATATCAAAATTATTTATAAATTCATTTCAATTCATAAACTATTTAGTAGAACATGTGGAAAACCGGCTTTTTATCTAATATATGGTAGTTATCGATATTTATTTCCTATTTTATCATTAAAACTACTGATTATTTAAAAGCCTATTTATAATCATTTACTTATAATAGTCTTCAATATTGATATTGAAATTTTCATGCCTTTAATGATTTGTAAAGCATTTTGTTATAACTTTTTGTTACAGTTTATAATACTTTGATTTTATTTAATGTTTAGTTGAATATTGAATAGCAGCTGCTATTGTAATGTAAATTGTTTTTTTTTAAAACATTTCAACTATTCATCATAATTTTAATCTCAAGTTTAGATACAAATTATTTTTGATACAGTTTTAATAAAAAGTTTTTTGGTTTGCATTACTTCTAAAACTTTTGATTTCCATTTCAGACAAGAAAATAGTGAACACAAAAATCACATGAAAACAAAAACAGCTAATTTCGGGAACAACTGATAAGAAGATAAAAAACTGATAGAAAAATGTTGTATTTATTACTGAAAACTTCATTAACAACAAGTCCTTTACAGTCATTGACACAAATATCGAAACAGAAACTAATCTTAACATCAAATCTAAATGTAATAATCAATCGATGGTCTCATAAGGACTCAAAACCGATAAATGGATCGAAAGCGGAACCAGTGGTCAGATCGGGTTCAATACCGTATAAGAGCTTAACAATAGGTGTACCGAAAGAGGTCTGGACTAATGAGAGAAGAGTTGCTTTGAGTCCTATCGCAGTCTCGACTTTGACTAAAAAAGGTATTGCCGTCAGAGTCGAGACTAACGCCGGATCTGAGGCTAAGTTTTTGAATAGTGATTATGAATCGGTTGGCGCTAAGATTGTCGACCGAAAGTCAGTCTTTGATTCTGATGTTGTGCTCAAAGTTCGACAGCCTATCGATGAAGAGTTGGCTTTTATTAGGAATAATTCAACTTTAATTAGTTTTCTATTTCCGGCTCAGAATCAGAAACTTGTGGATCAATTGGCGGCCAAACAATTGAATGTTTTTGCTATGGATTGTATACCCAGAATTTCAAGGGCTCAGGTTTTTGATGCCCTCAGCTCTATGGCTAATATTGCCGGGTATTTAAACATTTCTTTTTATTCCTTCACTTGTTATATCATTTTTTTCTCACTATTTTTAAATTGTTTTGTAATTTATTTTTGAGAGTTTTATTATATTTAGATTTTTTTGTGCATTTAAGTAAAGTTTTTCTTAGTTTTATATCAATATTAATAGAATAAATACTTTTTCTGATTGAAAATTTAAAACTTTTCAAATGAAACAATTTTTCACTAAATTTTTACATAAAAAAAATTGAGTTTTCAAACTAATGATTAATTTCAGATACAAAGCAGTTGTTGAAGCAGCCAATCATTTTGGCCGTTTCTTTACTGGTCAGATCACGGCCGCCGGAAAGGTTCCGCCGGCAAAAGTGCTGGTCATTGGCGGCGGAGTGGCCGGACTCGCTGCGATCGGAACGGCCAGAAATATGGGCGCTATTGTACGCGGATTTGACACAAGAGCTGCTGTCAAAGAACAAATCGAGTCATTGGGCGCTGAGTTCTTGGAAGTGGACTTCAAAGAATCGGGAGAAGGAATCGGTGGTTATGCGAAAGAGATGTCTCCAGAGTTTATTGAGGCAGAAATGAAATTATTTGCTAAACAGTGTGAAGAAGTGGATATTGTTATCACTACTGCTCTCATTCCTGGAAAGAGAGCTCCTATTCTTATAACCAAAAAAATGATAGAAAGTATGAAACAGGGATCTGTTGTCGTCGATCTCGCAGCTGAAACAGGTATTCAACAATTAATTCTGTCAATCAAATTATTGATTATGTCTTTTATATTTAAGAAAAAAGATTCAATGTTTACAGTCATTTAAACTATTTTAAATATAACTCCAAATAATAATTAGATTTTAAAATATATGAGCAATAAATGCAAACAATTTATTAATCTATTGAAAATATTTTAGGCGGTAATATAGAGACCACAAGACCGGGACATCTGTACACATATTCAGGAGTGACACATATCGGATACACAGATCTTCCCTCAAGACTATCAACTCAGGCCTCAACACTTTATGCCAATAATATCAGCAAATTTTTCCTCTCGATGTCAGATAAAGACAATTATGTGATAGATCTTGAGGATGAGGTGGTTCGCGGATCTATTATTTTACACGAAGGAAAGTTGTTATGGCCTCCGCCAAGACCTAAAGTGGTTCCTGTAGTCGAGGCTCCAAAGGATACAAAACTAGCGAAAGCGCCTCCAAAAGAATTACTTCCGGCCGACTATTTTAGGGCTACTTTTAAAGACGCCATGGTTTATACCGCAGGTTTAGGTATGTATTTGATGGAAAGTTTATCTTCTAAGAGTTGTCTCATTAGAAGACAGAACAGATTCAACATTAGTGGTCATCGAAAAACACTACACAATTTCAAACCTAATAAAAGTTAAACTTAAACTTTTGCAGCTTTTCGTAAAAATTGAGTTTTAGAAATGAGTTAAAATACAAAAAAATCAAAAGTAAAATATTTAATAAATAAATAATTGATATATTTATTTAAATGAAAGGTTCACTGATTGGTTTGGGTGCAGTGGCGCCAAACGCTGCATTCACAACAATGACTACAACATTTGGTCTGTCAGGAATCGTGGGCTATCACACTGTATGGGGGGTCACACCAGCCCTTCACTCGCCCCTCATGTCAGTGACGAACGCTATTTCGGGGATCACAGCAGTCGGTGGTCTTCTGTTAATGGGTGGAGGAGTTGTGCCAACAAATTTACCTCAAGCTTTGGGCGCAACCGCTCTCACAATATCGACAATCAATATCGCGGGCGGTTTTCTGGTGACTAAACGTATGTTAGATATGTTTAAAAGACCAACTGATCCGCCGGAATATAACTATTTATACGCAATTCCTGGCGCTGTCTTCACTGGTGGTTATGTATTATCAGCTTTGAATGGTTTACCACATGTTCATCAAATGGCTTATTTGGGTAATTATTTATTAAATTACTTGCACTTAAGTTTGAATTTAACTTTATTTTAAGTATAATCTTATTAATGAATGTAATTGTTGTGATTGCTATCTAAAGGTGCATCACTTTGCTGTGTGGGTGCATTGGCTGGTCTTTCATCGCAAAAGACATCCCGATTGGGGAATGCATTGGGTATGATGGGAGTGGCATCAGGACTGGCGGCAACTCTCGGCCTGATGAATATAACGCCCGAACTGGCCATTCAAATTGCCGCATGTATGACAGGCGGTGGAGCTCTCGGTCTGACAATTGCTAAAAAGATCGAAATAACAGATTTGCCTCAATTAGTGGCTGCATTTCACTCATTGGTCGGTTTAGCGGCTGTTTTAACATGTTTTGCTACTTATATACATGATTTCCCGACATTTGCTACCGATCCGGCGGCCATGACTGTGAAGACTGCCCTCTTTTTAGGTACATATATCGGTGGCGTTACTTTCAGTGGGTCACTCATTGCGTAAGTATTTTTCTTGAGAAATATTTACAATCTATTGCATGAAATTATTTGAGTGGAATAAAAAATGAAGTTTTTGACAGTTATGGTAAACTTCAAGGAGTACTAAATTCAGCCCCACTTCTACTTCCGGGCCGACACGCCATAAACTCAGCCTTACTTTTAGGAACAGTGGGTTCGATGGCGTACTTCATGATGGATCCCAGCAAAATGGCCGGACTCTCAGCACTCGGCTCAACTGCTGCCTTATCAGCAATAATGGGAGTGACTCTGACCGCAGCCATCGGTGGTGCAGATATGCCGGTCGTTATAACAGTATTGAATAGCTATTCAGGTTGGGCTCTGTGTGCAGAAGGATTTATGTTGAATAATAATCTGATGACTATTGTCGGAGCTCTCATTGGCTCGAGTGGTGCTATACTTTCGTATATTATGTGTAAAGTATGTAATTATTTTAGAATTCATTTCTCTTTATATATATTTTCTCATTAGAAAAGCTATAAATTTATTGATTGGTTTCTCTTTAAATTGTGTCTTATAGGCTATGAATCGTTCGCTACCAAATGTAATACTCGGAGGTTTTGGAACCGCACCAACAGGACCTGCAAAAGAGATCACAGGAACCCATACAGAATGGAATGTCGATCAAAGCGTCGAAGCAATAATTGAGGCGAAAAACATAATCATTACACCGGGTTATGGCTTATGTGTAGCCAAAGCTCAGTATCCTTTGGCAGAAATGATTAAAGTTTTGAGAGAAAAAGGAAAGAATGTTAGGTTTGGCATCCATCCCGTGGCCGGACGTATGCCCGGACAGCTTAATGTACTCTTAGCTGAAGCCGGAGTTCCCTATGATGTCGTCTTAGAAATGGATGAAATCAATGATGATTTCAGTGATACGGATCTCACTCTTGTTATCGGAGCCAATGATACCGTCAATTCTGCCGCTGAAGACGATCCCAATTCTATTATTGCCGGAATGCCTGTTCTCAAAGTCTGGAAATCCAAACAAGTATTCAATTTGTTTTACTCATAACTTTATTATGCAAACTATCGCTATATTTAAAAGAATTTACGATTTTTGGGACTTGTTATTCGCATAGAAAGTTTATTGAAATTTTTCAAACATTTCTTATGAATTTCTCTTCAGTTTATTTGATTAATTGTTTTTTAAAACACAAAATAATGAACTGATTTCTCGTAGCTGTTAAGGGAAAAGTAGACTTTCATCAAAAGTTACACAAATTAAGACTAATTTACTCATCATTTGGTATTTTACAGATATTTTTAAGATTTCATTTTCATTTTCAAACAACTTTAACTCTGATATCATTGGGAAAAGTTTCCAAAAGATAAATATCTAACTAATAATCTATGAAAAAATAACTAAATGAATGATAAGGTTCTGCCCATACATTCAGGTTTTCCAATGATAAGAAAGTTGCAAATTTAAGAAATAGTTGGAATCTCTAATCAAAACTTGATATAAAATTGAATGAATTGATTAAACGGCTCAATAATAGTCATCAATTACTAACTATATGACAACATTGTCTTAAATCGTGACTTTATTTTATAAAACTTGTAAAGATAGGGTACTTTTCCATCACATTCTCATTACAGTTCATAAGAATAAGTTGAGTTGAAGAGAAAATGAAGTGATTTATTTTGATTAGAAAAGATTTTAATTGAATTTAAGTAGATTTTGTACACAAATGATAATTAATTAGACTATTGATCTTAAAAAGAACTGTTATCTATAGAAATAATTAATAAATTTGTCTCTTTTTGAAGGTGATTGTTATGAAAAGAAGTTTAGGCGTGGGCTACGCGGCTGTCGATAACCCAATATTTTACAATCCGAACACGTCTATGCTTTTAGGAGACGCTAAGAAGACATGCGACGCTTTGCTTAATAAAGTTAAACAAACTTATGGAATGGATTAGTACTCAATGTGTATAGCAATTTATTTTTCAATTCATACAACAATTAAATTATAGGAAAAGTTTAAATTTCATCTTAGGTTTACATAAGTTTAATAATTATTAGTAATTATTATCTCAATTCAAATTATTAATGCTTTTGATTATTATTTTTTTGGGAAAAGTTCTAAATTTGATTTTACTTTCAATTCAAATTATTTATAGCGGTTTTTATTTAATTTTTTTCTCGTTCATTATGTGATGATTTTGAAAATCCAATTATTGTTTTGTTATACCATTTACGAGATATAATAGCTTTTTAGGACCAATCTATACGACTAATAGTAATGCTTTTATTTTTGAACTTTTCATACTTTCTCTACTAATTCTGATAAAACATCTTATTTTATAGCAATAAAACTCTATTCCTTCATAGATTAAGACTTAAAAATTAATTATTTGAAACTTTTTTCCTTTAATAAAATATTTTTGGTTTGTAAATCAAACTCAATGAATAAATTAATCGGATCTTAAGTTAATAAATATATATTTGGCTTTTTTAAGAAATTAAAATATCTTGTGATTTTAGCCAAACTCTTGATCTGTTGATAATAGCGAGACGAGACGAGTTGGCATGATTTTTTTTATTGAATGATAACTTTTTTGCTTTCAAACTGAATTATTTGAACATAAACCATGTTCCCTAATCCCTAAATAAAAGATGGATAGCTAGAAGATTAATATCCTATCCCAAGAGATACAAGACAAGATTGGGTTTCACCACACGAGACTAGACGAGATTCATAAAATCAAAAAAGCGTATGACTAGTTCATAAGCTATTATCAAAAAGTGAGTTGAGAAGCCAGCGATGGGCCTAAGGAGTGTTGAATCATATATGCAACGCTCCTCTCATATCAATCGTTGAAAAACATGGCTGAAAAACTTTGAAAATATCGAACCCCCATAACCCCGACCCTTTGAGTTTCTCACGGTAATTTTCCATATATATATATATATATTCCCTACACAGTGCCGTAGCTACCATAGTGGCCAAGGGAGCCCTCGCTCCAGAGATTTTTAGGAATCCAAGTGTAGATCTGTGAACATATGGAAATGATATGTTTTTATATACTTGGGCCCCAGCCAAAAAAATGCTGGCTTCGGCACTGTCTACACCAAGTCGATTCAAACCATATATGGACCGCCATATTCTAAAGCGGTCCCATACTTTTATTTACACAATTATTTTCTAAAGATAAAACATAAAAAACTCAAACTAGACTTTATTTAATTTTACAAATTTCTCTTCAAGTAATATAAAATATAAATGTTTGATTCAATTAAATGTAGATAACAATTTAATTTTTTTTCGCTTTAATAACTATAAAGTAAATGAGAATATAGTGAAAGATACAATTCGATTGGACCGAAGAAACTCTCAACAGCTCTTTAAGCATATGTGGATTAATATGTCTCTGATATGAACCTTACCTGAAGACCCAATCAGTACCAGACAAGACAGCCCTTATAACGAGGGTGTAGAGCAGCACAACAGTAGGCACTCTATCAGTATCTCCACCACTGTTTGGCTGCGAGAGAAGGAAACAGAAAACTCGAACTAATAAACTAATGGAACAGAATATTGATGTACCCAAAGTACTCAAATGACTCACTCACCGGAAACTATTATAAACAACAGGTTCAGAACCTTAGACACAAACTAAAACAATAAAAACTCAAACACATGTAACTTGAAAATGAAAGTCATTTTAATTGTTTCAAAACTTATACAAAAGGAGGCAAATAGTACAGAATCGTATAATTAAAAATAAGTAACATTTGGTTAACTATTAAAATAATTAGTTTCAAATGTACCAAAACATTAAAAAGTATTGAAAAAAATGTGTGACTGGGTTGGACTCGAGCCTGACTCGACTTTAATAATAAGCAAAAGTTTAAAAACTCTGAGAAATGAAAATGTGACCCTAATTACTACTTATGAAAAATGAATCTTTTTATGAAACTGCGCGATGTCTCAAATTGTCACTTCAATAGTGTGGGACAGAATTCAGGAATAAATAAAGTCGATTTCAATTTTGGAGTAGAGAGAAAAACTTGAGCTTTTGGGCTGAGAGTGTTCCGATACATCACCCCAAGTGTGATACACATTTGGATTCAGTTTGATTGAGACCATAATCGACAAGTGCAGTGATGCGGAAGGCCAGTCCTTGGGTGGTCTGGCACATTATTTGCCGTCGGGAGCTGGCCAGAAGTGGTTGATATCGGGTCATTTATGATATCAATGAAGTCAGTTCAGACAACTCAATCTAATGATATGTCACATTTAGTGTTTGGATTGAGAACCCAAATGCCTGTATTCATCCAAATTTGATTTATTTGACTTGATTCTAATTTAATTAAATCAATTTACTTGACAAACTTGAAAAATACATTTTTAAGACTTGAAAATACGACTCTAATTTTCCTCAATTCTAAATCACATGTATGTTTGATCTACAAGAGAATAATTTGATATATGATTCTCAGTTATTTTTAAAGCTTTTATTTATTCGATAATAAATGGATTGAGACAATTTTATTATGATGTTGAATAGGGCGACAATATGTGGGATTATATAAACAAGTGAAAAAGATATCATTCGTTTCGTAAGATTGTCGGCACCCGAGGCTTCAGAGTTTGATATTTCTTTTACTATTTCAGAAACATCTGACTCTTCCACTGGTTTTAAATTGAATAATGAGTTGCAGTCAACTTCATTGTTTTCATTTGAGTCGATCCTCTCTTCTAAATGTGATTCAGTTGTTGGCGGATTACAAATATTGCTCAAGTAATCATTTGATTCCTCTGTATTAAAGTCGAATTGAGTTCTCAACTGAGGTCGAGTCGACCACAACTTTCCTCAATTGAATCTGTTTTCGATTATAAGATTCGTGTAGAAATTCTTTTTCGAGTCTCTTATCTTATAAACGATACGATTCCGTAAAGTATTGTATTTTTCACTGTATATATATATTCGGTGTATTGTCTCTTATGATATTTTTTTATACCAAAAGTTTCTTTCATGGATGAGTGAAGTGGACTTTTCTTGAGGTTTCTCACTCTTAAGGTTGGAGTTGGCAGTAATTTGTGATAAATTGTGTAGTTTTCAAGTGAATATTACACTAACACTATCAGAGTTATAATTACTCGTTGAGTATAGAGAAGTTTCTCTCAATGTTCCAAATTTGAATTTATTCCATAATTTGATTCATTTTGCTATAGATGTCAATTTATGGTCACTGATAGGCATATCAACGATTCCATGACTCCTAACATTTATGATTCTGTTCGTGAAAATGTGGTCTATAAGAGATTGTGATGTGTTTGTTGTATGTGTTGAACCATTTATTAGTTGATTGAATCCATAGTCGGACATAAGATTAGTTGATGGTTTGTGATTTGATTTAAGTAAATCAAGTCTCCGACTATCATGTGTTCGTCATCATTGAACGTCTCTATTAGAGGTTTAACATCTTCATAAAAGTTGTTGAAATTTGGCGGACGGTATGCGCAGGTTATGTATAAATGCTTTCTGCAATTCAATGCGATTTTTAAGTTAATGTGTTCTATGTTTGAGTTAAATACAACTCTTTTAGAGTTCAAATTTTTGTCAATTTTCACATATATGACTCCTCCATATCTGCGGCCGTCATTCCTGTGACTGATCTAACCTAACCTGTGACACCTGTAATTCTCATAACTTTGATTCTCATAACCATCAATTTCTATTTGTTTGTTCAATATTTGACTATTGAGTCAATTTTGTGTTACTCAGAAAAGTTGAGGTTTCAAATGGTTTAGAATACCCTTGAGTTTTCCGGGCGCTAAAAGAGATCTCACGTTCAAGTGCTATATCTTTAATCCTTTGATAGTTTGAATTGTTGAATATCTGGTCCAGGATTAGGTTCTATATTCCCACAAATGAGTAGATAAAATATAACTCAATACGTCAATAATGTTTTTGAGCCTTTGCTATCAATATGAGATGCATAAAAATGTCTGTTTTTGTTATTATTTTCAAGTTTCAAATTAATACTTCAATTAAAATAATACTTGACTGACGCACATGTCTATCGATTTCGGGGTTACTGTAAATTGAACTTTTACTGTCACTTTTAACAATACAAAATATTCACAATTAATTAATACATTGAAATGTTAGGAAACATATGTTAGTGATAGAAAAGTTTGAATTTCTCCTCTCCTATCACTCAAAAGTATTCAACAAAATGAAATATTTGGTCTCATCTTATTTATAACTAACGACAAATTGAATGTTTAGTAATTTTATGATTTGTACTAAATTTGCTTTCATGTATAGTCTGATTGGACAATCAGATGCTTACAAAACTATGTACTCTCCAGTTTTTCCAACCAGACTAGTTATAAAGGCTAAAATTGGTTTCAAATTTTTAACAGACGAGTCACCAAATTATAAGACAGTTATATATCTATAGTTCAAAACAGACTCTAAAACAAATTCAATGAAAACTTGTTTTCCAATTGAATAATTAAACTTGAATTTGAGTTTTCATGTTATCTTTCTATCTGAAGCTCAGTATAAAGAAAATCCCAATTAAATATCTATTCGAAATGACGTTTCATTGAAAATCCAACTTTAAAAGGTATAACAGAAAAATTTAAATAATTTCAAGAACTATCTATGCATTGATTCACTTAAATATAATTAGTTCGAGACTCGAATGGTCTCAAAAATTCAGGTCAAGAGAAACTACTCCTCTCTAAAGTAGTTGTGACTTAAATAAAACAAAGAAAACTTGATAAACAAATGAATTAAAAAGAGATTTTTAAAGTCAGTTAATTTTTATTCAGCACAAGTATTGACAAAATTATTGCAGATAAACAAACATTAAGTTAGAAGAATTCAAAAAATTAGCAAAAGTAAAGAAATTAAGTCAAAACAAGTTTAGGATCTGATTAAAAATTACAACTCTTTAAACTATAATCAAGAATAAGAGAAAAGAGGAAAAAATTTATTTTTCAATCACATTAATTATTATTTTTTATTATTATTGATTAGCATTACGTGATTCCATGAACGAAAAGCTCATGATATCCACAAACACGGCTTGAATTACAAGTTAGCGCTCTATCAAAAAAAATTAATGAAATAATGAGTTAAAAACCAATTATTCTTAGTATATATTAAGCCATACCTTAACCTTCTTTATGGCTAAGCGTATTTTTGCCCCGAAGTCTGGATGAACTTTTTCGAAGTTACCGATAGCTCTCTCTTGAATGAAAGGCTGAGCGTTCACCAAATGTCCGCCTATATTGTTGGCAAGTCTATCACGCTCTTCAGCCGTCAAGACTTTGGTCCAGAAGTCGGTAACTTGTGGGAAGTTGTCGTCATTAGAGTTGTCGAATCGGTCCACATCTCCCGAAACATTGACGTCCGAATGTTCTTTGTATTTAAGATTGCATTTTGTATCGAGGAAAGAGTTGGGCCAATAGTTGGGTAGATTTGATTGGTTGTCATCATAACAATAGGGTCCGTCACGACTGGTCGGATGCATTACTGGGCATTTCGGACGGTTTACAGGCAATTGATTATAGTTTGCGCCCAAACTATTTAGTTTAACAAAAAAATTTTAATTTCTTAAAACATTCATTATTTCACTCAAAATAAGATATAGTTCTACTCCAAACTTAGTTTTATAATTACTTAATTTTAACCCAAAAGTTTATTTGATTTTCAGAATAATATTTATGGAAAATAATTGATGAGAGATTAAACTCGAGTTTTCTCTATGAAGCTTAAGCTTGAGCTGGAAATAAGCTCTTATTATTAAGAAAAGTGTTAAGCAAACTAAATGTCTTACCGGTGTCTATGAGTGTCTGAATATGCAAAAAGTCTTCCCTGAAGCATCTTATCAGGTGAGGGCTCTATTCCAGGCACTAGATTTGAAGGCTCTAAAGCCATTTGCTCGATCTCTGCAAAATAGTTCACTGGGTTGCGGTTCAGAACCATTTTTCCCACTTCTATCAGTGGGTACTCTTTGTGCGGCCAAATCTTTGTTTGGATTCAATTTATTAATTTGTTTTGTTTAGTGTGAATTTTTTATAATTAATTAACAAACCTTTGTTAAGTCAAACGGATTATACTTGAAAGTCTTCGCCTGTTGAAAGGTCATGATCTGCACATTTAGAGTCCATGAGGGGTACTGTTTGTTCTCAATTGCGTTAAACAAGTCTCGGAGCGAATAGTCCGGGTCATCAGCTAATCATTTAATTTTAATTTTAAATTATATTTATGAACTCTCGAAAATTAATAGACACAATTTTTATATAAATTATAAGAAAGCTTTTTATGTAATTCATACTTAAAGAAAATCTCATTTTTCAGTTTTTATCTTAATGTATATTCAAAAAGTATTTTAAAATTTTTTTTATCAAATTGAAAAATGTATTTAATTTATAAATTTAGTTTCTATCAAACTTTAATAAATAACATTAAAAAGTTATTTTATTGAATTGTTTTCTATAAATATGTTTAAATTTTAGCATTAATTAAAGAGTTTTTACTGCAATCAAATTGTTTAAGCTATTTTTGAGTTACGAAGAATTCATTTTAATGAAAGCTTACTATAGGCTAAAAATGAATAAAATATGTAATAGAGGTTTAACTGCAAACATGTATTATAATTAATGCATAACAAACCTGAAAGTCGATGAGCAACAGCGGGATCCAAATTCTTGATTCCTTGATCTACTTTCCAGTGAAACTTTGTATAGAAGGCCTCATTGCTAGCATTGACCAACTTATAGGTATGCGATCCGTAACCATTCATATGTCTAAAGCCATCAGGAATTCCACGATCGGAGAATAGAAACGCGGTCTGATGTGTGGTCTCCGGTCGAAGTGAAATAAAATCCCAGAACATATCGGGATCTTTGAGATGTGTCTGAGGGTTACGTTTCTGGGTATGAATGAAAGAGGGAAACAGCAGTGGGTCTCGAATGAAGAATATGGGAGTATTATTTCCCACTAAATCCCAATTTCCTTCTTCGGTATAGATCTTGACTGCAAATCCGCGCGGGTCCCGAGCCGTGTCCGCTGAACCTGATTCCCCGCCCACTGTAGAGAAGCGGACAGCCAGTGGAGACTTCTTGCCCACTGTGTCAAACACTTTAGCCTTACAATACTTCTGGATGTCTGGTTTGGTCACCTCGAAGTAACCGAAAGCTCCGCCACCTTTCGCGTGGACAACCCGTTCGGGAATGCGCTCGCGGTCGAAGTGTGCCATCTCTTCCATGTATTGGACATCTTGCATAAGAAGTGGTCCGCGCGGACCCACTGTTACGGAGTTTGTTTTGTCACCGATCGGAACTCCGAATAGTCCCGTTACGTTTTCCTGTATTTTCAATTTTGTGAATATTAATCAAAAATATTCTCTTTCAATGTTCACATTTTTGTTTTAATAAATCATTATTACTTCAGATTAATATTCTTTCATATTTTTCAAATTAAATTTAGTTTTTATAATATATTCTGTAAGAAATCATTTTCATTTAATATGTCAAAAGTTACAAAACAAAATCTAATCAGTTTTGAGTAAGAGAATTAAAATATAATTTTTCAATTTAAAGAAAAAAACATTCCATTTATAGTTGAGAAATCATTTTAAAGATTAAATATTGAAAGCCTTGAATTTGCTTTTAATATCTTTAGTCTATATCTTAAAAGTTGGGAATTTTACTGACTTGAAAAAGAACCAAATAATGAGAAAATTTAAAATAAATTCTCTCATCAATTAGTGAATTGAGTTAAAGTTATTTCATATAAATGTCTCATTTGAATAAATTAATAGCTATGACCTTCTTTTGAAAACTAATCCATTGATTTTCTGTTTTTACAAAAACTAGCTTTAAATAAACATAACTTTGAAAAACAGTAACTTTTAAAAAAAATTCTTGATTATAAATACCACTAAATATTTCTTAATATTATTTAATGGGATAGAATCTCGTGTCACTTGATATGATATGAACTCTATTTTGAATCGAAATATATTTTTCAATCCATTAACAAAAACAAAGTTCAATTATTAAAACCTATAATAATTATTTTAGCCATACAGTAATGGTAACAACAATTACAACAACTTTTTTTTGACAATTTTTATACAATGCTATCTTTTTTGGTAAATATTTTTCGTTAATTATCGCTATTATATCTGATTAGAGATAATTTATATTAACTTTTAAAGAGACCTTTTTTCCTATTCATCTCATGGAAAAATTTTTTTGTTTCCATAATAAGGTCAGCGATTGTCTGCAAATATATTGTCTGCAAATATTAGGCACGACTTAATACAACATGAATTCAAGTTATTCTTTGTATTGAAAATTCAAAAATATCTAAAACTTTGTGAACGTGAATAGTATTTATCGTGAGTTTGTATTACGAGCTTTAGAGTAGTTTATGATAGTTTATGACAACAGTATTAATAATTTTAGAGTAACAAAAAAAGTTTTAATGCATTGAACCCAAAATACAGACTTTATGTAACTTTTTACAACTCGAATCAATGTTCACTTTTACCTGACATCCATTTTAGGCTCTTTTATCTATTGATTTTTCAGAAATATAATTATAATAAATTATTATAATAATTAATTATATGAATAAAAAGTTGATAAAAAACTTATGTTTATTAAAGTCTGATTTCTATGATTTCATAATATATTTTTCGCTCTTTCGATATGGGTTTTAGTCGAGAAAACAATTAATTAATTGATAACTTTATCAGTCCTTGACTTGAAGATAATTATAAAAGTCTTAGAAATAAATAATTGTTCATTTAATTACATATCAATTTTTTATTACTTTTTTACAATTACTATAAACTTATTGACCGCATATTTGTTCAAAAGAAGTTTTAATAACAAGTTTTGACCTTAACTTATATCAAGTTTTTTAAACAGTTTCTGAACACCTATTCATGAAAACACGTAATAAAAGTATTTTATTATCAACACAAAAATATTTCTAATGTCTTGAAATATTATTTGAACTCAATTTTAAACTTTTTATTACAATCGCAAGTTATATAATACTTGATTACATAATACAGAAAATTAAGGAAATATATGTTATAATCATTTCTATTATAATGCTGTTTAAGCTCTTAATTAAGTGTTAACTGAAGTGTAAAAAAGGTTTTTTCCTATAATTATATCGATATCTAAACCGAAACTCACTTTAAAATTGCCACTAATTGTATTCAACAGTTTTTTGTGTTTTTTTATAGAAACTTTTGGTAATTATTTGTGACACATATTTAGCAAAATTATGAATATTTTTGATAATTTGCATACATTTTAATGCAAAAACTACTTGAAAAGTTAATGGAAAAGAAAATATATTTTTAAATTGAGTTCAAATCAAGATCTCATATAACCGTAAACAAGTTTTACAACTATTGATAAGCTATTCCTCGATAACTATTGAGTAAATATTTTCAACTTAAGATCAAATGATATACAGTTTAGACAAAAAGAAATTTGATTAACTATTTTCAACCAAAACTACAAACAAATTACTCACAATTTTAGTATTTTGGGTTTCCTTAAAGTTCTTCAATTGATCCGCCGCTTTATCACGAGTTGAAGTCATTGTTGAAATTGATTTAATATCTTAAATATGTTTAAAAAATAATATCAAAAGTTATATACTTTTGAAAAAACTTGAGACACAGTTTTAGTAACGTTTGAAAGCTATAACTGAAATGTTAAAAACTTGTTTTGAAAGACTTTGGGTTGAGAGCAAGTGATATAAGTACAAGAGATAAGCATTACTACACATGCGTTATATTGTACGTAAACTACAGGATTTGCACCTTAGATCAACTTTTATTAGTTCAACACATATTTCGCATCAAATTTTATTTTTATCATTTCAAATAACTATAAGTATTGATCATCATATATCTCCTGATAAATGTATTGATTGTCACATTAGTCATTAGATTAAAACTTATATTAAACAAATTGTTTTAAACTGTGCTACACTGATTCACAGGTTTTTACTCTAGTATCATTTCCTGCGGATATATATCTGTAGTACAGTTTTTGGTTTTTAGCTCAATAAATGAGGTTTAAAAGCATTACAAGAGAAAAATTATGACCAATTGACGATATTCTCTGAAAATGAGCTCATCATTTGATTTTACGATTGCAGAATTGAACAAATGATACTATTTATTGGAATTATCAGCGAAAAAACTTTACAGTCATTATTGATTTGAGCGATTAAATTGGATGTACTGTTTTAAATAGTGATTCCCGTTTATAGTGAGTCTGGTCATAGTGAACGATAGCTTCATAACATAGTACAGAATGCATAGAATCCATAGCAAAACTTACAGATATACTGAATCCCGGTTATAACATAACATTTTCGGTTTACCTCTTATACCCACATTAAGGCCGTTTATAGACCGGGGCGTCGAAGACCACTGGTTTGCGGAGAGAGGCCGAATGCTATGAGCCATAGAAGTTATGGTACGTGGCCGGCACACCGTGGAAGATCCGGAAACATCCTTAAACCTTTCCACCAAACTGGAATGCTTGGCGAAAAAATGGCTACGTCAATCCGGAGCTCCAACCTACCCAACCTACCACACAGACGTCAAGTGCAAGTACCTAACCTCTGCGCCACCTTCCCCTCTTGATCCTTAACCCCGGTTATAGTGAACACTTTTGGCTGCACCGGCACTATAAGCGGGAATGACTGTACTAATAAAATTCGAAAGTACCCTAAGTAACAATCAGTCCAATCGACTTATAAGATATGAAAAGGCAAACTCATACAAAAAGCTGTA